>JAVKPL010001555.1:0-170109 GCA_032173675.1 Gastrolobium villosum | reverse complement strand
ACCCATCAACAGCACTTGGATGACAATGTGATGGCAGTATGCATCATGTTGGCATCCATGTCGCCTGAACTGCAAAAGCAGCATGAGCATATGGATGCTCCCTCTATTATCGTACATCTCAAGGAGTTGTATGATATTGGGTATTAGATACCGGGTGTGGTTCTCATATCTGCAATATGTTGCAGGTACTTAGGAGCCCAAGGAGATTGGATAGAAACGAGGTGGATCTCCGCGTTGGTAATGGAGCAAGAGTTGCTGCTCATTCAGTTGGAGATGCTGACCTTATTTTGCCTACGGGCCTTTTACTGCATTTGAATAATTGTCTTTATGTTCCGCAAATTTCTAGAAACATTATTTCAATTTCTTGTTTAGAACAAGATGGATATACTTTCAGTATTAGGAATGGTACTTTTTCTATCATTTTGAATGATATGGTTTACGGTACTGCTTCTTTAATAAATGGATTGTATGTGTTGGAAATGGGAAATGAAGTGCTCAATATAGATGTGAAACGACCTAGGACGGATAATCAATCTTATCTTTGGCACTGTAGACTAGGGCACATAAATGAAACAAGATTGTCTAGGATGCATAGAGATGGATACCTGGACTCCATGGATTTGGAATCCTATGGACAGTGTGAATCTTGTCTAGCTGGGAAAATGATTCAACAAAAGCCCAAAGGGCTTGAGAGTCATAGGGCTAGTGAGTTATTAGAACTCATTCATACTGATGTATGTGGCCCAATGTCTATTGAGGCTAGAGGTGGATATTCTTATTTCATTACCTTTACAGATGACAAATCAAGATTTGGGTATATATACCTAATGAGATATAAATCTGAAGCTTTTGAAAAGTTCAAAGAGTTTAGGAATGAGGTGGAGAAACAGCGTGGCAAGATGATTAAGACATTACGATCAGATCGTGGTGGTGAATATTTGAGCCACGAGTTTCAGGGTTATCTGAGAGAAAATGGAATTCTCTCACAATTTACCGCTCCTTACACACCACACCAAAACGGTGTCTCCGAAAGGAGAAACAGGACCTTGTTAGACATGGTTAGGTCTATGATGAGTGAGACTCAACTTCCAAAATCGTTTTGGGGATATGCCTTAGACACAGCGGCATACCTTCTAAATAGGGTACCGTCTAAATCTGTTCAGACCACACCATATGAGATATGGAGTGGTAAGAGACCCAACCTGAGTTACCTCAGGGTATGGGGATCGCCAGCTTATGTCAAAGCGTTGACATCAGACAAGCTTAGTGCTAAGAGTACTAAATGTCTATTTGTGGGGTATCCTAAAGGTACTAAGGGATACTACTTCTACTCCATGGAAGAACACAAAGTGTTTGTTTCAAAGAATGCTGAGTTCCTTGAGAAGGATTTGATCTCTCAAGGAGGCAGTGGGAGTAAGATTGATCTTGAAGAAGTGCAAGATCCACAAGAACAGATTGAGGAACCCGAGTCTGCTCCGCAGGCGACGTTCTCCAATGGAGAAGTAAACACACAACTCCGTAGACCTACGAGGGTCATCCATCCACCTGAAAGGTACGGGTTTGTGATTGAGAATCAGCAAACTGTTGAGGATGATGAACCAAGTAACTACGAGGAGGCGGTCAAAGATGTTGACTCCTCAAAATGGCTTGAAGCCATGGAATCTGAAATGGATTCGATGTATCAGAACAAGGTATGGACCTTGGTTCCTAAACCACAAGGAATAGTTCCTATTGGTAATAAATGGGTCTTTAAAAGAAAGACTGATGCAGATGGCAACGTTCAGACCTACAAAGCTAGGTTGGTGGCGAAAGGGTATCGTCAAAGACAAGGAGTTGACTATGATGAAACTTTTTCACCAGTTGCCATGATCAAATCTATTAGGATCATGCTTGCAATAGCAGCATACCACGACTATGAAATTTGGCAAATGGATGTCAAGACCGCCTTCTTGAATGGGTTCTTGAAGGAGGAAGTGTACATGACACAACCTGAAGGCTTTGAAAACAAAGATCAGGTGCATATGGTATGCAAACTACAAAGGTCAATATATGGGCTAAAGCAAGCATCAAGGAGTTGGAATATACGTTTTGATGAAGTCGTTAAGAGTAACGGTTTTATCAAGAACGAGGATGAACCTTGTGTTTACAGAAAGGTAAGTGGGAGTAATGTCGTCTTCCTAGTGCTTTATGTAGATGACATATTGCTAATAGGAAATGACATCCCCACATTAAAAATAACGAAAGAGTGGCTTTCAGAAAACTTTACCATGAAGGATTTGGGAGAGGCAGCCTTTATACTCGGTATAAAGATCTATAGAGATAGATCCAAGAGGCTGCTGGGTTTATCTCAATCCACGTACGTTGACAAGATGCTAAAGAGGTTTAGCATGGAAGGGTCGAAAAGGGGTTTTCTTCCTGTCAGTCATGGGGTACACCTATCAAGGGCTATGTGTCCTAAGTCACAGCCTGAGAAGGATCGCATGAGTGGAATTCCATACGCTTCGGCTATTGGATCCATCATGTATGCCATGATATGTACGAGACCAGATGTCTCATATGCTTTAAGCATTACGAGCAGATACCAGTCAGACCCTGGAGAGGGTCACTGGACGGCAGTCAAAACCATCCTTAAATACTTAAGAAGAACTAAGGATGCGTTTCTGGTCTATGGTGGGGTTAATGAGTTAACAGTGAAAGGATTCACTGATGCCAGCTTTCAGAGTGACAAAGATGACTGCAAGTCACAGTCAGGATTCGTATTCACCTTAAATGGTGGGGCAGTGTCTTGGAAAAGTTCCAAGCAGGAGACAACAGCAGACTCAACGACAGAGGCTGAATACATAGCTGCTTCAGAAGCAGCTAAGGAGGCAGTGTGGATCAAGAAGTTCATAAATGAACTAAGGGTGGTTCCAAGCGTGGATGAGCCCATACAGTTGCTTTGCGACAACACTGGAGCCATCGCGCAGTCAAAGGAACCTAGGTCTCATCAAAGATCTAAACACGTGCTCCGCAGATATCATTTGATTAGAGAAATCATTGATAGGAATGATGTAAAAATGGATTATGTTCCCACAGACGATAACCTGGCCGATTCTCTGACAAAGGCTGTTTCTCAGAGAAAACATGATAGTCATTATGAGGCTTTGGGCATACGACTTAGGTCTGATTGGCTCTAGGCCAAGTGGGAGCTTGTTAGCATATGGGTGTCCTAGAGACAATCTTTTGATTAAATAAAGGACACTAGATGTAGAACTTTATTTGTCGCAAATAAATGTAAGCACTATTTATTCAGTTTCATATTGTGTCTCGATATTACTGTTAATATTATATGAATGAACTGGATAAACCCCTTGGAATAGAACAGGTATCTCTTGAGTATCTGTGATGAGATCACGATCATGAGGATTCAAGGATATTGCATGTCTATTCCTAATTATATGTTCCTAGTCTAGAGACACTGAGTTTGGGGATCAGTGATCTCGAGTAAAGACTAGTACGACTTATCTACTTGTATATGGATACAAGGTAAAGACCTCATGAGCTGCAGATATGGAGATATCTTAGCTAAAGTCGTGGGTGGACCTATAAGAGTATAGCTCGCACTGAACAGACCCAAAAAGAGACTCTATGAGGAAATCTCACAGATAGTGTCATTAGAGTAATCTCTTTATGTTTGGGTGTGTCTTTCCTTAGACCAAAAGTTATTACCTAGACTGTGTTCTTGAAGGCATGTTTTGATTGTATACCTCGTCTGCCTGAAACATGGAGACTCATAGGTATACTGTTGGGCGTGTCCTTAAAGGGCACAGGGCTAGGGTAATAAGCTGAAGGAATTCGTCAAATCTCTGTGAGAGATTAGGTTATCTGTAAACCGGAGAAATCGGGATGACATTTACAGGGACTCGGGAATCTATGCATAGTAAAAGAGATCATGAGATGATCTGCCTTTAGAGTCAGTAAATTGAAGATTCCCTATTTCGAATAAAGCTTACCCAAAACCGCAGGGGTTGATACATTTCCTTACCCTAGGTTAATGGGAAGATAACCGAGACGAAGGGAAATACATACGGTAACCAAATATGTGCAATAGGATGATCAAGTCATTAATCTGACTAGTTCTGGGGCAACAAAGCATTGCTAGTGCTCTGTGTTGTCATTAATTGGGTTGTGGGCTTGTTGGGCCCAAGCCCAGTTATGTCAGTAGCTAAGTTGGACCTAATGGGTCACACACTAACACCTTGTAGTTATGATGGATTAGCTTTAAAGGTATTGGGCCTAATAATGTTATTAGCCCAAGAAGTTGTTTGGAAGCCCACCTAAATGGGTGGGTGGTGCATGGAGTTTCGTAATGGGCTTGGATAGTCCAAGCCATTACTAATTAATTTAATTAGTTAAATTAATAATCAAATATTTGAATTTCGAATTTTGAATTTGAAATTTGAATTTTGAAATTTGAATTTAGAATTTGAATTTCGAATTTTGAATTTTGAATTTGAAATTTGAAATTTGAAATTTGAAATTTGAATTTTAAAATTTGAATTTTGAAATTCGAATTTTGAATTTGAAATTTGAAATTTTGAATTTTGAATTTTGAGTTTGAATGTTTGAACGTTTGAATTCAAGTGTTTGAATTCGAATTTGAATTGGTTTTGAAAAGCTGTTTCATAACAAAAGGATAAGACAGGATCTTATTGGAGCATATTCCTTGGATAAAGAAGCATCTTTGGAGGCTCTCCCTAGGCTGTTTGGTGCACCACTTTTAAGTGATAAGAGTGTTATCTTATCACTTAAAACAAACCTCCATTCAGATTTGGTGGTTGAGGGAATCAGTGGGTAAGTTGATTCAAATTTTGAATGCAACTGCTCAATGTATTTGGACCCTTTATAGGGCTGAATTATGCGCATGAAAACTATATACTATATGATAGTTTATGAATTTAAGTTTAAATTAATTTGAATTTAAATTCATGTGGATAAGATTGGAGGTTGTTGGCAAAGTTTGTTTTGCAACAGCTCCACCTTATCACACTGTTTCATGCATAACTTTCAAAGAAATTTGAAAGTTTGTTTTTCATTTTGAATGAATGAATTCCCTCCTCCTCTCCAAAGGGTGCGCATAAATAGACATGTTCCTCACCTTAGGTTTCATTGAAAAACCAAGCCAACTCTCCTCCTCTATGCACCATTCTGTAGGGTAGCTCAGTACACCTTTCCAAACAGGATACCTAGCCTCCACCCTCACCACTTGTGCGCATAGCAAGCCTCATTGTGGTGTTCATCTGGTGGCTTTCAAGAAAGAGTTCTTGCATCATAGATGAACGGTGGTGTGGATCACCATTAGAGGGTTTGAACCCTTCAAGCCTGACATCTCATCTCCCTGACTGATCAGGCCAAAACAAGGTAACATCATGCTGTCTTAAAGCATGAATCTATGAGTGCATGTATGTTCCGCAGTAAAAATTTTGTTTTACACCTTACATGCATCGGCCTTCAAAGGCCAGTTTACTTTCAATTTGGAGTTCTACACACCAAGTTAAGCCCCTTTCTTTTAGTCTAGAAAAAACCTGAATTTTCGAAAATTACACTGTGGTAATCGATTACCAGTGGGTGGTAATCGATTACCACCTGTCAAAAATGAGGCAGTAGCTAAAATTTCATCTCCTCTGTTCTGGTAATCGATTACCAACCTTGGGTAATCGATTACCTCACATGGTAATCGATTACCAAGCCTCAGTAATCGATTACCAGTGAAGACAGTAGCCAAATTTCGTCCCCTGTTGCATGGTAATCGATTACCATGCTTGGGTAATCGATTACGATGCAGCAAAAATGACAGATTACAACATTTTAAGCCCAAAAAGGGTTGTGTAATCCATCCCAAACACCTTAGTACTCCACACAACACTTAAACACATCCTAATGTAGGCTCTAGGCCCTTCCATCATGCATTTTCCTTAAATCATACATCATTTACAAAGTCCTCAATGTAATGGCCATTTACATACAAATATGGACCATTTTACAACATGAATCATCAAGACTTCAAGTGCAATGAATGTGGCAATGGACAAGTCCCATGCTCACTCAAAATATACAATTATCCATGTCATGAATAATAAGCAATAAACAAGACTTAGTATACCATCATGAACACTACAAAAAGCATGGCAATAACATCATGCAATATGTTCATGACCTAAGTCTCAAAATACTAATGTCATGCTATGTGCAATCCATAGTCCTCCTCCAAAATGTCATGCAATCCCAATGCACAGCATGCAAATCCACTGTCCACTAAGCGGGCTTCTTGCCTGAAGCTCCTCCCGGCTCATAGTGACCTGAAATGTGGTCCCCCAAACACGGGGTGAGATATACAAATATATCTCAGTAAACCAATGGAGCTAGAGGCTCTCTCCACTCCATGGCTCACTCAAATGTGTAAATATGACATCATATAATATGCATGCAATACAATATCACCAACCAACTGGAGACAACCCGAGAACATCCACGCATGGATTCTTGTTCAAGGACTCCATCATATAACTCCCGAGACAATCCTAGAGCCTCTCCCATGGTTGAGAAAACTCCATGGCCAACCCAACCGGAACTCCTCAAGAGACCTATCCGGCGGATGTCCCACGTTTGGCTCATCCTGAAGTCGCTCCCAGAGTCGACCCCATGGCATACCCAACTGGCACTCCGTCACGAAATGATCCAGCGGATGTCCAAACCCAACACACGTCAACTGGCCAGTGACCAAACAATTTTCATACAATCCAAGCAATATGCATACAAGCACATAATCACACAATGCCATAACCACATAATCCAACCACTACCTTCCACTAGGTGTGGTGGAGCACACAAGGGATTAAACCCAAGTTCCAAGGGTTTACCTCAATACGAGCAAATCCGTTCCAAACGTATGCTCCAAATCAACCTTTCACAATCACGTCCGTGTGAGGCACCCTACAACAATCATCAAATCCAAATTACACCAAACCTCAATTTTCATGAAAATTCCTCAAATTTTCCTAAGTTAAAAACCTAACTTTTTCACCAAAAATTATCATAGCATTTCTAGCTTACAAGCATGATTCTAAGGCCTTTTTATCTAATAGCATTTTTCCATTTGGGCTCTCTATCATCACACATCTAAAATTAAAGCTTTAGAACATAAATTCCTAGATCTACAAAATCAACCACAAAAATACCACAAATATACTCACAATCAAGTGTATGCTCACAACCAAGGCTCCACTAAGCCAAAGGAAGACCAAAACTCCAACAAAGCTCCAAGAACATCAATGGGTCGGATCTGTTTTTGGCCAAAAACGCAGCCAAGAGATGGATTCAAGGCTTGTAAGTGTTACCAATGGCTTTAGAAGGTTTTTTACAATAGATTTCAACACCAAAATCAAGAGATTCGGTGAAGAAATGAAGAAAATGGCAAGAGGAGAAGAAATGGTGTTTTGGGTTCTTCACTTGCAGGGGAGGGCGCGCACGGGAGAAGAAAAGGAAGGAAAGGAAGGAGAAAAAGGGTGGGAGGCTAAGTGACTTCGGTCACACGGGTCCCACACGCGATCTAACTTTAATCCCGATAAAAGTTCCGATCATAAATTCTTAATCTACATATTTTTCCAGTCCATGACATATTTTTATTTCTCCATAATATTGATAAAAATTTCACACCTATCGGTACACTCACACCACAGTATTTAACACTAAAAAATCACTATTCATCAATTTTTCCCAAATTTGCCTATTCACTCAATTTTTCGCCCTGATTCCATTTCCAGCATTACTTTTGTCATATGAAATCTCTAACTCAGTATTTATGCCCCAGAATACACGGCTGGTCAATTACCATTTTGCCCTTTTTGCCCATTTTGGCCATAATTCACGGATATTCACTAATCCACCAATTTTCCTTTCACATTATAATATTAAAATACACATTTAAATATTTGAGGTGTTATATTCACCCCACCTTTTAGAAATTTTGTCCGCAAAATTAAATCATACTTGCTCGCTAACTCAGGATACAGCCGGAGAATCTCGTCCTCCCGCTCCCAAGTAGCCTCCTCAGGTGTGCGGCCTTCCCACTGAATCTTCAGCATGGGAATAATCTTACTTTTCAGTCTCTTTTCACTGTGGTCCAATATTGCAATAGGACCGATGGGAGTCTTCAAGTTCTCCCTGATTTCAATATTATCCGGTATCACCACATGTGATTCATCCGGAACATAACGTCGCAACTGCGACACATGAAAAACATCATGTAAATTAGATAATTGCGGGGGTAAGGCAAGCTGATAGGCCACCAATCCTACTCTTTTCATAATTTGATACGGTCCAATGAACCGTGGACTCAGCTTCCTCACACCCAACGCACGGCCAACACCTGTGACCGGAGATAACCGTACAAAAACGTGGTCACCTTCCTCAAATTCCAGCGGTCTATGCTTATTGTCATAGTAACTTTTCTGCCGATTCTGTGCCTGTTTCAATTTTTCTCTGATCATTTCTATTTGCACTGTTGTTTCTTGCACAAAATCCGGGCCAAATCTTTCTTTATCGCCTACCTCAGTCCAACAAGTGGGCGTACGACACCTCCTGCCATACAAAACCTCATATGGTGCCATACCCAGACTGGAATGAAAACTGTTATTATAGGAAAATTCCACCAATGGTAAGTACTTATCCCAAGCATTACCCTGTTCCAATGTGCAAGCTCTCAGCATATCCTCAAGTGTCTGTATGGTCCTCTCAGTCTGACCATCAGTCTGCAGGTGATAAGCAGTGCTCAGTCGAAGCTGAGTGCCAAAAGCCTGCTGCAAGGCTCCCCAAAAGCGTGAAGTAAACTTCGGGTCCCGATCGCTAACAATGCTAATCGGTATCCCATGGAGTCTAACAATCTCCTTTACATACAGTGTAGCCAACTTCTCTGTGGTGTAATCTACTCTTACCGGTAAAAAATGTGCAGACTTCGTGAGTCGGTCCACAATCACCCAAATCGAATCGTAACCAGCTTGAGTTCGCGACAATCCAACAACAAAATCCATTGAAATACTCTCCCATTTCCATTCAGGTATATCCAGCGGCTGAAGTAATCCAGCAGGTTTCTGATGCTCTATTTTCACTTTCTGACAAACCAAGCACTTAGACACGTACTCGGCAACATCCCTTTTCATCCCAGGCCACCAGAACTTAACTTTCAAATCTTGATACATTTTTGTGGCACCTGGGTGGATGGCATATTGACCCTTATGGGCCTCAGTCATAACTTCCTCTGCAAGTTCCTTGGGCACAACAATCCTGCCCTGATATAATAATAGTCCCTGTTCATTAACAGATATGCCACTCTGGCCTTTCAAATACTTTATACTTTCATTTCTGATTTGAGTCTCTTTAATCTTCTCGTGCAGCTCGTTTTCAATACGAGTCAACTCCATATCACACATTCTCCCTGCAAAGAAATCCGTTATTTTCATGTCGCGAAATTGCTCAATCACTTCATTGTCCCATATCATCATATGAGATAAATTGACAGACTTCCTACTCAATGCATCTGCCACAACATTAGCCTTTCCCGGGTGGTATTTCAGCTCAAAGTCATAATCTTTCAAGAATTCGACCCATCTACGCTGCCTCATATTCAGCTCCTTCTGATCAAACAAATATTTCAAGCTTTTATGGTCACTGAACACAGCAAATTTCATCCCATATAGAAAGTGCCTCCAGATTTTCAAGGCAAACACAATAGCAGCCAGTTCCAAGTCGTGCGTCGGATAATTTTCTTCATGCGGCCTTAACTGCCTAGACGCGTAAGCAATCACTTTTCCTTCCTGCATAAGTACGCTCCCTAAACCTTTCTTAGAAGCATCACAATATAATACAAACTCACCCTCCGGATCAGGTAGAGTTAACACCGGAGCAGTGGTCAATTTCTCTTTAAGTAGCAGAAAACAGTCCTCACATTCCTGGGTCCACACAAAAGGAGTATCCTTTCGTGTCAATCGGGTCAACGGTAGAACCATTGCAGAAAATCCCTGTATAAATCGGCGATAATAGCCAGCAAGCCCCAGAAAACTTCTAATCTATGTCACAGTCTTAGGTCGTTCCCAGTCACTTACCGCTTCAATCTTGCTTGGATCCACTGCAACACCACTTGCAGAAATAACATGACCCAAAAATTGCACCTCAGACAACCAGAATTCACACTTAGACGGTTTAGCATACAGTTTCTTATCTTTCAATACCTGCAACACAGTCCTCAAATGGTCAATGTGCTCCTCTTTACTCTTAGAGTAGATCAAAATGTCATCAATAAAGACAATTACAAACTAGTCCAAATACGGTTTAAAAATGCGATTCATATAATCCATGAACACCGCAGGGGCATTAGTAAGCCCAAAAGGAATCACTTGATATTCAAAATGTCCATATCTGGATCGGAGAGCTGTTTTAGGTACATCCTCCGGTTTAATCCGAATCTGGTGATATCCGGACCGGAGATCAATCTTCGAAAACACACAGGCATCTCTCAACTGATCTAATAAATCATCAATACGCGGTAATGGGTACCGGTTCTTAATAGTCACTTTATTCAGCTGTCGGTAGTCAGTGCACAATCTCATGCTACCATCCTTTTTCTTCACAAATATCACCGGTGCTCCCCACGGAGACACACTCGGCCTAATAAAATCCTTTGCAGATAATTCTTCAATGTGTTTCTTCAACTCGGCCAACTCAAGTGGCGACATCCGGTATGGAGCCAAGGAGATTGGCCCCACACCAGGCAATAGGTCAATCGAGAATTCAATCTCTCTCTCAGGCGGAAATTCCGGTATCTCATCAGGAAATACATCTTCAAACTCATTAACAACCGGAATAGAAGAAAGCTCCTCCTTTTTGTCACCCACCAATCCGCCCAAAAGGACATATCCCAAATCTCCAGCCTTCAAGGCTTTCACAGTTTGACTAACAGACAAATACAAGGACGGACAACCAGTCGGCCTCTCGTGAGATAGCAACAACCTCTTTCCGCAGCAATCAATCATTGCGCAGTTCCGAGACAACCAATCCATCCCCAATATCAAATTGACAGAGGCCAGGGGTAAGATAATTAAATCAATGGTATAACCCCTGCCTAAATAGGTGAACTTCACATCTTCGCAAATCCAAGACGATTCACTAACCTCTCCAGTAGCGGTAGTAATACGCATCGGAGGAACCATTCGTGTTACCTTTAAGTCCAACGCCTTAGCCACATAGTCCGCCACAAATGAATGTGTTGCTCCCGAATCAAATAATACAGACAAATCAACATTAGAGAGGAAAATTATACCTTTTACCAAATTCGGAGCCTTTTCGGTATGTTGCGCATTAGTAGTATATACCCGTCCCACAGTAGAAACAGCAGCAGTAGGAGTAGCAGTAGTAGTAGCTGTCGGCAAGGCCTGCAGATTCGCAGCCTGCCCCGAAGAAGATGGACACTCTCTAGCAAAGTGGCCATTCCGACCACACTTAAAACATGCCAACGGACCAGCACCACATACACCTTTGTGGTATTTCCCACACTTCCCACATTTTGGGATAAAATATCTGTCCGCAGCACCACCACCACCAGTGTTTCCACCCCTCTTGAACTGACCAGGAGGCTGCCTTACATGCAACCCCCTACCCCTGTTATTATTATTGAAACCTCCTCTATTAGTATTTCCAGAAGGACCAGGTGTCCTCTTAACATCTTGCTCTTTTGCCGAATCAGATTTCGGATACCTTCCATAAACAGTCTCGACCCTCTTGCATTGGGTCACCAAGTCAGCAAAGTTTCTCACCGCAGTGTTTGACATCCTTTTACCAATTTTCTCACTCAGCCCTCTTTGAAATTTAGCTGACAAGAATTCCAGAGTAGGTAGAGTACCTCCATAATTAGCAAATTTCACAAGTTCATTAAATTTTGCCACATAGGCATCCACGGTTATGACTCCCTGTACAAGGCTATCAAACTCACCTTGCTTTGCCTCCCGAACATCACGGGGAAAATATTCTTCATGAAACAGACCTTCGAACATCGTCCAAGAAATAACCTCACCCTGAATAACATACGGGCGAGACACATTGTCCCACCACTCCTGGGCATCACCCTCCAGCATATAAACAGAATACAACAATTTTTGTGGATCTTGGCATCTCATCATTTGGAAAATCTTGTCCATTCCCCTCAACCAAGCAGTAACCTCCTTTGGGTCCCTTGACCCCAGAAATGCGGGTGGCTTATGTTTCCTAAAAGATATGAGCCTACGCTCATCATCGGCATTATCAAGCACCTGCCCCGCAGCCCCAGTGGATTGGGCAACAGATGACGGATCAGGAACATAGCTAGGGTCCGTAGTATGATGACTAGCCTCACCAGTGTGGTGACTTGCCCCACTCTCCCCCCTGTTGAGGAGTAACAGATGGCGTCGGTGTAGGAGTCATCGTAGCCGTGTGTGGAGGTGAATTATCCCTCCTAGGACGATCTCTATCAGCCCTCATCTCAGCCATAAAGGCCTGCATCATATCCTGATTGGTCTTCATCAGGTTTTCAGTCATGTTTCTATTCGCAGCCGTTTCCGCCTGCAGAGCATTCAGAACTGCAGTGACCGGATCCGGTGGCAAAGGACCTGCACCACGTGCCCCACGGCGACCACGCGCCCTACTCATGATATCTGTACATGTAACACAAAGGAATGAGTTGATCAGACCCACACCGAGGAATAACATATACATTAATCATAAATAGTTCACAGATAGCTATGGCACACAAGATACAAACATACACAATCAGAGTTTCCCTCACAAAACTGCTCTGATACCATAAAATGTAACAGCCCGTTGTACACCGGTATTGTTAACATTGATTATGATATTAAGCGCAGTTACAATCACAGTAATTGGGTTAATTAAATTACGGGCAACTTTTTTCTTTTATCAGATTCCTTTTCATAACAACCACTTTTCCGTAATCAATTAAAACAACATTATAATTGTAAATGCAATTCGCGGAATCATACATTTTACTAACATCACTAATCTTTCTTTTTATTCAACTCATTTAAACTGATCATCTTACTCTCACGTTTTACCATGTCATAGTCCTTTACATTAGCTACGCGTGGTTTCAAACCACGTACCATTTGGAGTTCTACACACCAACTTAAGCCCCTTTCTTTTAGTCTAGAAAAAACCTGAATTTTCGAAAATTACACTGTGGTAATCGATTACCAGTGGGTGGCAATCGATTACCACCTGTCAAAAATGAGGCAGTAGCTAAAATTTCATCTCCTCTGTTCTGGTAATCGATTACCAACCTTGGGTAATCGATTACCTCACATGGTAATCGATTACCAAGCCTCAGTAATCGATTACCAGTGAAGACAGTAGCCAAATTTCGTCCCCTGTTGCATGGTAATCAATTACCATGCTTGGGTAATCGATTACTATGCAGCAAAAATGACAGATTACAGCATTTTAAGCCCAAAAAGGGTTGTGTAATCCATCCCAAACACCTTAGTACTCCACACAACACTTAAACACATCCTAATGTAGGCTCTAGGCCCTTCCATCATGCATTTTCCTTAAATCATACATCATTTACAAAGTCCTCAATGTAATGGCCATTTACATACAAATATGGACCATTTTACAACATAATCATCAAGACTTCAAGTACAATGAATGTGGCAATGGACAAGTCCCATGCTCACTCAAAATATACAATTATCCATGTCATGAATAATAAGCAATAAACAAGACTTAGTATACCATCATGAACACTACAAAAAGCATGGCAATAACATCATGCAATATGTTCATGACCTAAGTCTCAAAATACTAATGTCAAGCTATGTGCAATCCATAGTCCTCCTCCAAAATGTCATGCAATCCCAATGCACAGCATGCAAATCCACTGTCCACTAAGCGGGCTTCTTGCCCGAAGCTCCTCCCGGCTCATAGTGACCTGAAATGTGGTCCCCCAAACACGGGGTGAGATATACAAATATATCTCAGTAAACCAATGGAGCTAGAGGCTCTCTCCACTCCATGGCTCACTCAAATGTGTAAATATGACATCATATAATATGCATGCAATACAATATCACCAACCAACTGGAGACAACCCGAGAACATCCACGCATGGATTCTTGTTCAAGGACTCCATCATATAACTCCCGAGACAATCCTAGAGCCTCTCCCATGGTTGAGAAAACTCCATGGCCAACCCAACCGGAACTCCTCAAGAGACCTATCCGGCGGATGTCCCACGTTTGGCTCATCCTGAAGTCGCTCCCAGAGTCGACCCCATGGCATACCCAATTGGCACTCCGTCACGAAATGATCAAGCGGATGTCCAAACCCAACACACGTCAACTGGCCAGTGACCAAACAATTTTCATACAATCCAAGCAATATGCATACAAGCACATAATCACACAATGCCATAACCACATAATCCAACCACTACCTTCCACTAGGTGTGGTGGAGCACACAAGGGATTAAACCCAAGTTCCAAGGGTTTACCTCAATACGAGCAAATCCGTTCCAAACGTATGCTCCAAATCAACCTTTCACAATCACGTCCGTGTGAGGCACCCTACAACAATCATCAAATCCAAATTACACCAAACCTCAATTTTCATGAAAATTCCTCAAATTTTCCTAAGTTAAAAACCTAACTTTTTCACCAAAAATTATCATAGCATTTCTAGCTTACAAGCATGATTCTAAGGCCTTTTTATCTAATAGCATTTTTCCATTTGGGCTCTCTATCATCACACATCTAAAATTAAAGCTTTAGAACATAAATTCCTAGATCTACAAAATCAACCACAAAAATACCACAAATATACTCACAATCAAGTGTATGCTCACTACCAAGGCTCCACTAAGCCAAAGGAAGACCAAAACTCCAACAAAGCTCCAAGAACATCAATGGGTCGGATCTGTTTTTGGCCAAAAACGCAGCCAAGAGATGGATTCAAGGCTTGTAAGTGTTACCAATGGCTTTAGAAGGTTGTTTACAATAGATTTCAACACCAAAATCAAGAGATTCGGTGAAGAAATGAAGAAAATGGCAAAAGGAGAAGAAATGGTGTTTTGGGTTCTTCACTTGCAGGGGAGGGCGCGCACGGGAGAAGAAAAGGAAGGAAAGGAAGGAGAAAAAGGGTGGGAGGCTAAGTGACTTCGGTCACACGGGTCCCACACGCGATCTAACTTTAATCCCGATAAAAGTTCCGATCATAAATTCTTAATCTACATATTTCTCCAGTCCATGACATATTTTTATTTCTCCATAATATTGATAAAAATTTCACACCTATCGGTACACTCACACCACAGTATTTAACACTAAAAAATCACTATTCATCAATTTTTCCCAAATTTGCCTATTCACTCAATTTTTCGCCCTGATTCCATTTCCAGCATTACTTTTGTCATATGAAATCTCTAACTCAGTATTTATGCCCCAGAATACACGGCTGGTCAATTACCATTTTGCCTTTTTTGCCCATTTTGGCCATAATTCACGGATTTTCACTAATCCACCAATTTTCCTTTCACATTATAATATTAAAATACACATTTAAATATTTGAGGTGTTATACATATTGTGTCTGAAAGTATTTATGTATTGTTATGCTGGATTAATTGATTGATTCCTGGATTGAGTCTTGTACATTGCTGGGGACAACAACGTTTAAATCTGGGAATGATTTGATGTGCCTCTGGCATGTGATGTTTTCCAAGTCAAAAATAATAAGAAATTAGTCATAAAAGAGCATTTTTTGTATATTAATCACTTTTATTATTTACTTTTTCCATTTCAGTTTATTTTTCATTTTTTTTATATTTTTTATAGGTTAAAGTGTGAAGAAATACGAAATTTGAAAAAAAAACAAGGAAAGGATTTGGCGGTGATCGTGCGGGCGTCATGAATGCAGTCCTTGATTTGTGGAGTCACGGATTTGGCGTTGATCGTGCGGGCGTCATGAATGCAATCCTTGAATTATGGAGTTTGATGAAAACGGAAATTTAATCCAATAAATGAGAGATTATGACCTGATCGCGGATTTGGTGTTGATAGCGTGGGCGTAATAAATGTTGTCCTTGAATTGTGGAATTGTGATGAAAATCAAAAATTAATCAAAATAAATTCAGGAATTATCGGAGCCTATACAATTCAAATTCTTTTTCATTTTTGGACTTACTAATTTTTATTTTTATTTTGCTTTTGATTGAATTAATATATATATATATATATATATATATATATATATATATATATATATATAAGAATGACTACTCATTCCAATTAATTAAGAAATTTCTTTTCAAAATTGATGTTATCTATAACCATTTCATTTGATTATTAAATCCTGTTCACTTGACCCAGTGGATCCATTTCTTCCAATGATGCATTGAACAAATCAGTTCTCTGAGTGGTTGAGAATTAAGGAGAGTATTAGATTAAGAAATAAAAAATAAAAAAATATTTATAAATCATTTTTTTCTGCTACGAAATTTGACATGAAAAATTAGCAAGATACGAAAAATTAGTTTTTTATATATTTAAGTTATGAAATTTCAATATTTGATTGATTATATGACTTATTATGAACTATTATATATACATATATATATATGTGTGTGTGTGTATATATATTAAATATAAATTATATTATATATATTAGAAATATTATTTAATGTCAAAACATGTGCCAACATGTCGAAATATGCCATTTTTTAGAATTAACGTGTCGACGTGTCGTGTCATGTCCCGTGTCAGTGTCCATGCATCATAGGTGCGCACTCGTGCATAAATTTTTAAAATAATCTTTAAATAAAAATATAATACAACTCAATTAATTTTTCTTTTTTGCTTTTTTGCTTTTCATTGAATTAATATAATTTTAAATATTCTTAAAAAAATTTATATTTGAAATATCCTGTCCAATAAAACAGTGTCTAGTAAACCTTTATTTTAAAAAATATAAACCTTGTTTTGACGTAATTATTTCGATACGTCTATACTTGCTGCGATAAGATTCTATACAGAAGACTCTCACTGATATTATTAGTATAATTTTTTTCCTACGATCTTAATAAAAAAGCAAATAAAAAAAATTCACATGCCTAGATGAGGAATTATTTTACAGATTCATTCATAAACAGTAAAGCACTATTGATCTACATTCTGTAGATAGCAAGCGGCCTCTATCTCTGGCAGATGGGTTTGAAGATTTGGCCCCTAAAATTCATGAGCAGCAAAGCACTATTGATCTACATTCTGTAGGTAGCAAGCGCCCTCTATCTCTAGAAGATGGGTTTGAGAATTCGGCCCCTGAAATTCATGAGCAGCAAAGCACTATTTGTGAACACCCAATTTTGTCCCAAATATTTAAAAATAACCAAAAAACACGAAAAAGAAAAAGAAAAGAAAAATTTAAGTTATGAACACATATTCTTGTCCTTCAATAAGGAAAAAAGGAAGAGAGCAATCAAAAAGATAGAAAAGGGAAGGAGGGCCATTTCAGAAAAAATAACAGCTTTGAGTAGGACCTGTTCCAGCCGCGATATAACCTTCATTCACTGTCCGATCGAGCTGAAATATTTTTAGCAAGATCTTGACTCATCCTCCTTCATATCGACCGGTGGGTTTCTTGATTGGATGTCTATATCATTCCCAGAAAATTCAAATCCGCACTAGTTTTCTTGACATTTCTACAGCGAGCAGTGATTTTGTAAGGGTCATTTCTACCAAATGAACCGTCCGATCATCCTCAAGTTTGTTCAGCGTGTTCCCCGCATATGACACTTCAATCTGATCGGACCGATTTTCGAACTAGGCCTCCTAGAATCAGATATAAATTTCGAAAGATGAACTGTTAGTTTTGTTAGAACAAATGCAATTTCGGGCAGCCATATTGCAAAGGTCATTTCTACCAAATGAACCGTCCGATCATTCTCAAATTTGGTCAGCGTGTTCCTCGCATATGATACTTTAATACGACCGAACCGATTTTCAAGTTAAGCCCTCTAGTGTGAGATATGATTGTTGCAAAATGGCTCTCCACATTGAAAAAACCAATTTTTCTAAGAAGTCCCACATTGCCCACCTCTCAATCCTTCCTCCTCCCTTCCCTTTATATAAAGAACCCATCCCCCATCCTTCCAACACATCCCATTTGGAGAGAACCAAATAAAAAAAAACAAAAAGACTCTTCCAAGAGCTAAAAAGACAATTTGGCTTTATATTAAAGATTATGTCATAGTAATATTTTTTAAAGATACTTGGGTTTGGGATTAAAACCAACCAGTAAAATTTTTATTTTTTAGTAGAATTAGAGGGTTTGCTAATTTGGCCATTAACCTCAGTACATTTTTTGAGGCAGTTCTCTATAATTTGGCTCCGTACATCGAGTTTGGTTGTCTTTGAGGTAAGTATGCTTACCTTCTCCTTTAGTTATAATTGTCTATTTTTTTGTATGCTTTTTTATGCTCTTTATTTGCATTATTAATTTATAATTATCTATTGTTTATGCTCTTTATTTGTTTTTTTTATTTATAATTGTCTATTTTTTGTATGCTTTTTTTATGCTCTTTATATGTTTTATTAGAATATTTTTTATAATTATTTATTACTTTTGTATGTTTTTAATCTCTTTATTTGTTTATTATTTTTTGTATAATTGTTTATTAATTTTCTCATGAGCAGCAAAGCACTGTTGATCTTCATTCTGCGCCCTCTATCTCTGGAAGATGTGTTTGAGGAATCTGCCCCTAAATTTCATGAGCAGCAAAGCACTTTTGATCTACATTCTGTAAGTAGCAAGCGCCCTATCTCTGGAAGATGGGTTTGAGGATTCAGCCCCTAAAATTCATGAGCAGCAAAGCTGAAGATTAATCTCAGTCTCAAAATTAGTAAATCTGGATTTGATAGGTAAATCTGAATTTGATAGGCTCTGCATAGCAACTATTGTAGAGACAATGTTCCGCTTGCTTCATATTCATTTCATCAAGTTAATCTTGAGAAAAATGTGTCTCTCCAAGAAATAGCAGGGTGGAAGGTTCTTTGAATGTCAAAACGCCCAATGGGTGTAACAATCTTCATCTTCTGTGCAAGGATTTTCCTCAGAGATGTACACTCCAAATTTGCGTTATCGACGATTCAGGGACTGTCTTAACCTTCTTGGTCCTCAAGGGAAGAACAACGACAATGGGTTTGAGGATTTGACCCCTAAAATTCATGAGCAGAATGTAGATCAATAGTGCTTTGTTGCTTATGAATTTTAGGGACCGAATCCTCAAATAGTGTAGTGCTTAGTTGCTTATGAATTTTAGGGACCGAATCCTCAAATAGTGCTTTACTGCTCATGGATTTTAGGGTCGAATCCTCAAATCCATTGTCGTTGTTCTTCCCTTGAGGACCAAGAAGGTTAGGACGGTCCTTGAATCGTCGCAAATTTGGACTCTACCTATCTGAGGAAAATCCTTGCATAGAAGCTGAAGATTGTTACACCCATTGGTCGTTTTGACATTCAAAGAACCTTCCACCCTGCTATTTCTTAGCAGGGCTGTCTTGGATAGACGCGCTTTTATTCAAGATTAACCTAATGAAATGATTATGAAGCAAGCGGAACATTGTCTCTACCAATAGTTGCTATGCAGAGCCTATCAAATTCAGATTTACTAATTTTGAGACTGATATTAATCTTCGGCTTTGCTGCTCATGAATTTTAGGGGGTCGAATCCTCAAACCCGTTGTCGTTGTTCTTCCCTTGAGGACCAAGAAGGTTAGGACGGTCCCTGAAGCAAATTTGGAGTCTACCTCTCTGAGGAAAATCCTTGCACAGAAGATGAAGATTGTTGTACCCATTGGGCGTTTTGACATTCAAATAACTTTCCACCCTGAAGGGCTCTCTTGGAGAGACGTGCTTTTTTCAAGATTAACCTGATGAAATGATTATTGTAGTATTGTTGTTTTCATTTTAAATAAAGGGTTTTATAATTCTCATTTAACATGAGAATTTAAATTTTCCTACACACCCTTTGATCTCCGTGCCAACGTACATAATTTTTTCTAACATATGTGTCCCAAATGCTTTTTGTCTCTAAAAAATGGCACATGACACGACACGCCGACACGTTAATTCTAAAAAATGGCATATTTATCCGTGCATCACAAGTGCGCACTCGTGCATAAATTTTAAAATGATTTTTAAATAAAAATATAATACAATTCAATTAATTTTTCATTTTTGGACTTAACACTTTTTTTTTTGCTTTTGATTGAATTAATATAATTTTAAATATCCTAAAAAATGGCATATTTATCCGTGCATCACAAATAGGGGTGTTAACGGGCCGAGCCGAGCCGAGCTTTTATCTTAACGGGCCAAGCCTGTATTTAAACGTGTCCGACTGGCCTTAGCCTGTTACCTGTCACGAAAAAATAAAAGCCTGTGTGAAGCCTGTCTTAGCCTGTTAGCATGTTAAAGAATAAAAATAAGAGAACAGAATTTCACAAAAAATCAATTTCCAGATAGAAACCTTATCTTTCGATTTGCAGCAATAATTTACTAAGTCTACAATAAATAAATAAAAAATAAAGTGAGAGAAGGTAGATAACAGGTTATATCATCTTAGCCCATTATAAAAAAAAGTGCCAAAAAATAAAAATAAAAAATAAATTGACACAAACAAGCAGTGCACAATGGAACGAATGAGTTTTTGCGGGTTTGTTTGTATGAAGGAGGATGAAGGATAATATAGAACAACACTAGTAATTCCATAAATATACATAAATTCAATATATATCCAAATAGCATAATATAGAACAAAATCATTCAAAAAGTCTGTTAAACCAATAAAATGGGGTGAAATAAATTGATGAGAGAGAGAGTTATTACAAGTAGTATAAAAAATATAAATAAATATTTATATACTAGGCTAGCCTGGGAGGGAACAGTGACCATTGTGCCACTGTTCCCACACAAATTTACCTAAATGCCACGTTCTTGAACTATTTTTCCAAACTGCCACGCATGCAAGGTCGTTTCTGACGCAGGAGAACTATGCATGATGACGTGTCAGGAAACTAGTGGTGTCAGAGTTCACTTCTGACACAAATTTTTATTAACTTCGCCTGCATGCCAGGCGACCTCTATTTTTTTTTCTTAATTTGATACTTGTTATCCACTAAAAATGTGACACGTCAGCAAACCAAGTTCGCCTGTGTCAGAAGCGAACTTGCCCCCGTGGCAGATTGGGAAATAAGACTGTTCGCGTGGCATTTAGGTAAAAAAGTTGGTGAACAGTGGTATTTTGGTCACTTACCCGCCTGGGAGCCTCTAAGGCTGAACTCCTGAATTAGAGCCTGTGGCCTTTTTATTAAACAAGCTTTTATACAAGTCCAAGCCTGGTTCCAACACGAGCTTTTATTAAACGAGCTCAGGCCTTTACGAGCCGAGCTAAAGGCCCCTGAAAGGCCCTGGCTCGTTTACCACCACTAATCACAAGTGCGCACTCGTGCATAAATTTTTAAAATGATTTTTAAATAAAAATATAATACAATTCATTTAGTTTTTCATTTTTGGACTTAATAATTTTTATTTTTTTTTGCTTTTGATTGAATTAATATAATTTTAAATATCCTTAAAAAAAGTTATATTTGAAATATCCTGTCCAATAGAACAGTATCTAGTAAATTTTTATTTTAAAAAATATAAACTTGTTTTGAGGTAATTATTTTGATACACCAATACTTGCTCCTATAAGATTCTATACACAACACTCTCATTGATATTATTAGTATAATTTATTTTCCTACGATCTTGATAAAAAAACAAATAAAAAAAATTCACATGCCTAGATTAGGAATTATTTTACAGATTCGTTCAAAAACTCATTATCATTTATGAATGGTTAATTTTATTTATTTATTTTTACAATTAGGTCATTTAAAATCTTATGTTTTTCAGTTATTTATTTAAAATGAAAACAACACTGCTACAATAACCAAACAATTGAATAATATTTATGTATTTATTCAGGGGACAGGATATTGTAATAACCAAATAATGTTACTACAATGTTACTACCATATCTTAACTGTTGATTTCCGTCAATCAACGGCTATATTTTTCAAATTAAACTCATTAATTAATTATTAATTCATAATAAATGATAACTGTTGATTGGCGAAAATCAACGGTTAAGATATGATAGTAACATTGGTAGTAATATTATTTGATTGTTACAATATTATATCCCTTTGTTTAGTTATCTATGCTTGTTGATTTGCTTCGTATGCATGGAATCTGCTTTTGTTTACGGAGGAGATTTGACATTTGTTGCCCGTTGGGAGATTTAATCGATTAACTTGAAGATTTAATCGATTAAATCTTCAAGTCAACCATTTTTGCCAGTTTTGACCATTTAATCGATTAAATCTTCAAGTTAATCGATTAAAGAGAGGCAGATTGGTAAATAGTTTTGAATAAGGGCCAAAATGATTATTAATTAATTAATGAAGGGCAAAAGGGTCAAAAAACCAATGTTTACCCCTATATATATGGGATAGGTTATTCTACCTACTTCCAATTTATTTACCTTTGCATACCCCTCTCAGCATCGTTGGATTACGATCTCATCTAACGGTTCAGATTGAAAAAATAAATAAAACCTTTTTCCCATTTCTTTTCCCTTACTTCCTCCCACATTCTCTCGCCTTGTGTAATTTACGATCTGAATGTATATTTGAATCTAAATCCAATTAATGATTAATGGCATGATAATTCTGCTGGATGAATATAATTTTCAAAATTTCTTGAATATGATATAATTGAACATGGCAGAAATCAAAAAAATATAAAAAAATGAAAACCACGAAGAATCCATTCATTTGAATTAATCCACGATTACAGTAACATTTCTATTTTGCTGTTGAAATTTAAAATCGAATCAACTTATCTCTTTCTTCTTCTTAACTTGTTTTTCACCTTTAAATGGGGAAAGGATATATGTTCTCCTTATGTTATGACGAACAACAGACATACCTGATCCCATAACATAGGGCATCTGGATTTGTTTCTTCTTGACGCATCTTTTCAATTTTTTATGTAAATGCTCATATCAATGGCGGCTGAGTTTGATGAATTGAGAAAAAAGTTTTCAATTTTTTATGTAATGCTCATAACAATGGCGGCTGAGTTTGATGAATTGAGAAAAAAGCTTGCACCTTTTTTTGATGTTGAAGTGCCATTGAAGAGAGAGAAAGGGGAGGAGAGAAATATTAAAATCACGATTAGGTGATTTCATTTTTGAAGTAAAAATCACCTAATCTTGGTTTAATT
This sequence comes from Gastrolobium villosum, assembly GCA_032173675.1. Taxonomy (NCBI): domain Eukaryota; kingdom Viridiplantae; phylum Streptophyta; class Magnoliopsida; order Fabales; family Fabaceae; genus Gastrolobium; species Gastrolobium villosum. The sequence goes on along the minus strand of JAVKPL010001555.1, from coordinate 146,703 downwards.
AGGTCTTCTTTATCGCAGGGGAGGAGAGTATATGGTGGAGTTAGAGAGAGAAAAGAGTAAAATAGTTTTTTTTATCTTTTCAATCTGAACCGTTAGATGAGATTGTAATCCAACGATGTTGAGAGGGGTATGCAAAGGTAAGTAAATTAGAAGTAGGTAGAATAACCTATCCTATATATATATATATATATATATATATATATATATATATATATATATGGGATATAATTCTTTGACACCGGTGTCAAATTTCAAATTTGACACCTCATATGAGAGCCATTAGATCAAAAAAGGTCAACGGCTCTGATTTGTAAACATGTTACTGTTCATCGAAAACCCAGAATATCCGGATATATCTCGGGGGCATATCCGGATATCAAGACCCCATATCCGGATATCATATCCGGATATTTCATGACAGAATGCAGTTCTGCATTTCGTGAGATATCCTTACCAAAGACGATCTATTTCAAGTATGCAGAAGCTTAAACATGCGATTTAAGGCGTGTTGAGCATTACCCAATGTTAGGTTATCATCTTAGCTTGTTACATGCATCAAGGTTCCATTTTTAAGCATTCAAACTCAAGTTCAAAGGTTGTAAGGTTTACCAAAGCTTAAAACAGAGCAACAATGGCTCTTGGACCTCACCAATCAGTCACCAAGGTTCAGACTTGCAAGGAACACAAAAATGCTACATAAGGTGCTTCTTTTCTCTTCAAAGGTAGCTTCTTGAAGCCTCACAAGTCAAGAACATGACCCCACAACCTTCGACCCACTAAGTCAACCCCTAAACAGACCCCACACAGCATCTATACTCAGAATTGGAGCTCATCTCACACTCACAATGAAGTCTCTCACACACACCAAGTGTTTAGAATGAAGAAACCATGAAATGAGGAAGAAATGGCCACAAGCTCACCAATGAAAGGAAGAAGGCAATGGAAGAATGAACCACACTCAGCCACCAAGAAGATCACGTAGGGAAAATGCTAATTGCCTAGGGTTTTGGGCCAAGTGTGCCTATTTATAGCGGTTAAGCATTTAACGCGCAGTATTAGCATTAATAGCTACGCAAAATATTTTAATCCCAAACTTTGGAATCTTAACCTACTCATTTTTCTAAGATTTTTCATATTTTTATTTTATTTTTCGGAGCACCTTTCTGGTACGCGCTTTTCCATAGCCAGTATCGGTTCTGGCATCCGTTCTCATTATTTTGACTTGAAACTTGTTTTACAAGTCCTACATATTATTCTAGTAATTATCATGCACTTATTATGATTTTTTCGGATACTTCACCGGTACGCATTTATACCGGGTAGCAGAACCGGTATCTGCACTTTTTCGTTCGAAAAGAGACTTTCAGCATTATAACTCACTTACTATAATTATTAAAGCCCCATAATAATTATTAGGGTCAATTATGGAATTATTTCCTAATTATCACATTTAATTAATTAATCTCCTTAATTAGCGGTGCGGGTTCTTACATTGTTCATGCCACATTGACTTGACTTTATGCTTTTAGACTTGAAGTTGTAATAATGTATCAGGATATTGTCCAGGTTACGTGTTGTAGTCCTGTGACTTAGATACTCACTTTATATTATATTGAGGTATTTCCGTTAGTTGTCTTGCAACTCAAAATATAGGCGATGTTTTTATGAAAATCACTAAGTAATCAACTTGACTAAGTATAATGATGTCATAATTGAATTAAAGAAAAAGTTATTCCGTATTTTAATTAAGCGTGGGTTTATACGATGACATGTTAACAAACCGGGTATACACGGGGTGTTACACTTTGGGTGTGGCATAGGATGGTGTTTCCCTATGTTTGTATGTTGCATGACGATGCGTAAATCATACTTGGTAGATTCTCTGGCTAGTATGACTATTTTGCAGCTGAGTATCCTTAGGAAAACATAAGAGCTCGAGGGATGTCTCCTGGAGATGTCTTCACACACTGCATGGATATGTATTTACTGCATTATTTACTGATTATTGCTATTATACTGTGAGTGAACTATGGGGTGGATAAATGCTCCAAGGACCCCCTGGTTTACTGAGATGTATTCGTATATCTCACCCCGTGTTGTGGGACCCCCTTTCAGGTACAGATGCTGCAGGAGCCTCTGGTGGCAAGTGGCCATACTTGGACTAGATTGATACATGAGGATATTGCACTATTTTGGTTATGCATGTCATTAGTAGTTCCTAAGTATAGGATTTGTAATTGAAAGCTAATTGTTATATTATGTCATGCTTTATTTTGGTGGACTTAGTCTATGCTCACATCCTTTGATGTCTCTTTTATTGATGGGAGCCAATGAATTGATCATAGTGTTTTGTAGCTAAGTCTCATGGTTATGTATTGAAGACATTTAGAGATTGTGTAATATTGTGCTTATTGTATATATATGATGGAAGGGCATGGATGCTTCTTTTGATAAATGTGTACCTTGAAAGAAATAAGAATCATGTATTGAAGTGGTTGTATGATGTCAATTAGGTGAAGGAAGACATTTAGGTTGAAGATCCATGTAAAACTAAAGATCTCATGTCTTGTTGCCCATTTTTCATATCCTATATGATAGATTGGAACCCTTATGTCTTGATGGAAGTTGTAGATCTTTTTCTTAGCTTTCCAACGAGACCAAGATTACTCCAGTTAGGGGTAAAATACTAAGGCTAGGTGTAATCTCCAGAACTTTGGCGCTATTAGCGCCATGGTGGCGCTAACCGCGCCAAGATACAATGGAAAAACATATTCTCGGCGCTATTTGCTCCATGTTGGCGTTGTTCGCACCATAAACCTGGTAACCCTCTATTTCGTGGCGCTATTCGCGTCAGGCCTAGTGGGTTCAACACTCGTTTCTTAGAAAATTCATAACTTGAGCTACGATGCTCCGAATTAAGCGCGGTTTGAACCCATGCGTAGCTAACGAAGAGAGATATAACATATTGGAAGATAAAGACCATATAATTAGTATAAAATTTCTTAGGTAACTAAAAGTTGAGGTGTTTAGTGTTGAATAACAATAAAAATGAGTTTTTAAGCCTTGGTGATCTAAGGGGACTACTTGGCACACTATGGTAGCAACATATGGTCTAAATAAAAATTATATAGGCGTTACACATATAGTTTAAGTTATAATCACATTATGAGAATTGTTTTAATTACAGAATTGATTTTAAACAAAAGCATTTATAAATAAAAAGGAAAAAATTTATCCGTACTTTAATTCAATTGTTATGATTGTAACTGCGCTTAATGTCGTACGTAATGTTAACAAACCGGTTCTAGAATGGGGTGTTACACAAGTTATGCGCAAAATATAATACCAGCGAGCAGAGACACATTAATTCGCTAAAAAACTAGCTATAGCGAGTGAAATAGTAAGCAACACCTATTTTTCATCTTAAACTCGTTGGTTTACTCTCTATGGCGAGCAAAGCAGGGAGCAAAATTATAAATAAAGTCCTATGGATTTAATTGTTAAAGAGAGCACGAATTAGGGTTTTAGAATTCATTCTTTGGCAGCAGAGAAGTGAAGGGAGGCAGAAGAGCTTTATTATGGATCTGAGAAGGCGAAAGAACAATCAAAGTTTCAATGTGGAGACCAATTTATATGTTCTTTTTATGTTTTTCATTAATTTCTTATCTGTTTTTTTAGTTTCCCTAACTATGTCAGGCTAGGTTCTTAATTTGTAGTTAGGGTTATATGGAACCAATGGATTCCTAGTGTTATTTATTTCTTTCGTGTAATTTGATATCCAATTTTATGTTATGCAATTAATCTGCTTTTCATTTCCAGCTTTGTTTATGAACTGATCACTCATAAATGCGCATGACAATAGAGATTTGGTGCAGGATTTCGATCGATTAGTTGCTAGGTTTTGTATGATTTAGGAATAGACTTACGAATCCTATGACTTTTAATTCTTACCTTAAAGAGATATCACTAAGAGATTAGGGTTTTGAATAAGGTAAATGATTGAATCACCAAGGGATTGAAGTTTAATCAATCTTGAAAGAATTCTCAATAACATGAATTGAATATTAATTATAGGAAAGGGTAGATTTATTAGGAAGACGTTAGGAAAATCAATACCCTAGTTACGCTTGCATTATTTGATTTCGAACCATTCTTGATTCTTGGTTCATGATTATTGTTCTTGTTAGTTTAAAATTCAGTTTTATAATTAAATCATATTCAAGAAAAACCCTTAACACCGATCCAACTTTGATAGCATAGATAAATTATTGCTTGATAGATCAATCATCGGTATATTTGCCGTGATCACAACACTGATATTCTTTATTTAAATTAAAACTGTAAGAAGTGTCACTGGGGTGCCACTTTGAGTTCTCATTGGCAAATATTTTCCCAACCACATCCTATTAAGAGAATTTTCGGATGCGTTGAACCTTGATAAATCAATCAGCCATGATTCAATCCTTTGAAATTTTAGGGTAAAAGGTAGCAGTCGAGCACCCTATAAATGTAGGTACAGTGTAAACGTGTTAAACGCTTGTGGGTATCTTTGATCCCAATTTGCAAATGCATCCATTGGGTAAAGTATGTTTCATTTTAAAGGACGTAAAGTTGTGTCATTCTAAGAGAGAGAAAGAGATAGATAAAGAAGGGGAGAGAGTTGACAAAAAAAATAAAAATGTGAGTCTCATCTCTTTGTGAGAGAGAAATGATATAAATTGTGTCATTTAAAAGGATAAACACTTTTTCAAGACAAAATGAAGGAAGGAGTTAATTGAAAGGAATATTTTTCAAGCATTAAAGTTGAGGCAGATCGTATATCTTTTTCTTTGATACTAACAAAGTAGTGCTATAACAATTGGATGCAACAAAAGAAATAAAAGGTTGGTTTGTTGTGAATCATCATCATCTATTTCACCAAACACTACAATTTCGAACAGCATCAAATCTAATTAATAACTCAATCAGGCTCGGGGAAAGATCATCTGGGACTGGGATGACCCACTTTTGCTGATTGCAATTCTGCAACACCCAAAAACCTCGATTGCCCCATGAAAAAAACCTCCATTTATCAAGCACATGATTAATGTAATTGGTAAAAGAAGAGATTTTTTGGTCCTATCAAGCCTCAAGAATATCCCTTATGGAAGACCAGGTTCCTGTAACTACAATAACAAACCCAAACACCACAATTGCCCCATCCCATACCATACAGCTCCAACCCAACTCCTCTTTGAACACCAAATAGTGAAACATAGCAGGAAATACAAAGCTAAGAATAACACATATGCTACTACCAACCAGTGACAAAAAATCTGCAAAATTAGGCACAAAAAGTGCTACCAAGCTTACTCCCAAAACCAACAACCACCTCAGCCACAAGCAGTACTTATAGTTACATAACCGTCTCTCAACTATCTCATAAACAGGATTCATCATCAAAGGAAAAGTAGAGAGCAGGTTGATACAAAGACCCAATTGCACCAGAACACTTATCATTCCTTGTCCTAGATTGGTAGTGATAATCCCTTGAGTTTCTTCACCAAAAGCAAAGTATCCCAAAGCACCAAATGCACCATACAACAGAGAAATGAGCATCATCCCCAAGCCCAAAACCCCACCAAATTTGTCCTTATCCTTAGCTTCAGATTCTAATGGCAAAACCATTCCTATTCCTTCAAACGCATACACAGCCACACCTAAACCATAGAAAAACACAGACAAACCCCCAAAAGTCTTCAAAGGAGGCCTATTCTTCAAAAAGACAGACACATCCTCAGCCATTACCGCAACCTTAGCTGCTATATCAACCGCATCAGCAAATATGCTCAAAGGAGCCAAATGGGTCAAAGTTGGAATTGCATTCAATCCCAATTGAATAGGAAAACAACCCCAAAGAAACAAGACCTTTGGCGACAAACCCAAAACCAATGCTGAACTCGTGTCACTAACAAGATATGCCAAAGTAGTAGAAATGAAAATAAGGTAGCTGACACAGAAACCACATTGAGAAAGCACGATCATAGCATCAACGGAGAATTTACCAACAGGGCCACAAATGGCATATCCCAAATCGCCAAAAGAATTAATTTTGCGAAACCCCATTAAGGATTCAAGCTTGCGACGAGTGTGGACAAGGAGCATCATGCAGTAATAAGTGAGGAATGCAACCATGAAGAGCATGAGCAACCCCATGACCCAACCTGTTTTCTTGAAGCTATAAGGGAGGCCAAGGACACCAGCACCTACAATGGATATGAAGATGTTGGCGAAGGTCTTGAATTTTGAAGAAAGAGGGGGTGCATTGGAAAGAAGAGGTGTGTTTTCTCCTAAGGAACATGAATTGGAGGAGCTTTCTCGATTATGAAACCCCATTGGAATATGAATCACCCTGTGAACGTGGTTGTCGTGCTTCTTCTGCAAATATGGCTGGGGAATAATGGAGATTGATGGGTGAAGAAGAAGCAGCAACAATGCAAATGCAGGAGAGTGGAAGGAGGAGGAGGAGGAGAAGAAGAAGAAGGTATGTGGAGATGGAAGAAATTGTGTGATGCTGTGAAGGAAAGAGGGTGTGGTGTCACCTTAAGTAAAGGTTTGGCAAATGCTAATATAGGAAGGTGATGGAAAAAATGGCATTCATTGATGTGGTGAAAGCTTTAATGGTTGAAATTTGAAAAATAGAAAACATATATATACAACTGGGTATTTTGATTCACAGCTTGCATTACAGCCCCTCCATACAAAAAAAATGGAATGAAAGGGATAATGATTCAACTTGCACTCACCAACAAAAAAATAAAATAAAAATAAAATTTCATGGAACCTTCAGAATTAAATTTTATTTTATTTTTTAAAAATAACGTTTTTCAATAGCTGTTGTTGCTATTCTTGTGTTTGTCATTTTAAATGACACAACTTTGTGTCATTTTTAATGAAACTACGTCGTTTTGGTGTGTTTTATCATTTTCTGTAATTTATAAAATTAGAAATAAAAAGAAAATGGAGGAGAAAGAATGTAAAAACTTACCAAAATGACGTAGTTTCATTAAAAATGACATAACTTTATGTCATTTAAAATGAGAAACATTTTTCCCTTTTTATTGTACATTTAACTAATACCCGATGCAATTAATAATTGTAGTTTTTCTTTTGAGGAACTTATATTTATATTTGTTATATATGCCAACGCCATTGTTCTCCCAACCGTCTCCAAGGAAATCCTAAAAAATATAGTTTGTGTATCAAAATCCGAATTTCGGAGAAACCCTAAACAATACGGATAGTGTATTGTTCAATAGTATCGAATCATGAGATTCAAAATTATAATAAAATATTTAAAAATGTAAACTATCTTATAAATATTTGTAACATCTCGTTCACTACCGATTTGTTACCATTACGTGTGATATTAAGCACAGTTACAATCACAACAGTTAAATTTAATTACGGATAAACTTTTTCTTTTATGTTAATAAACATTCTCCATTTTAAAAATTCTTCCGTAATTAAACAATTTATATAATAACTATAACTCATACTTTATAGATAACTTTTACGCTACTTAATTATATCATACCTTCCTTATAACTTACTACCATGAAGTCTCGGTAGTGAAAAGTTATGAGATCTCCTTAAAACCTAAAAATATAAAGATATGATGTTATTGTAGATTATGTTTTTACAAATATAATTGCTTTATGAACCTCAAACTACATTTGAATGTCGACATCAAACTAATTGACTAAAACATAATGAAGCATTATCCAAGGATAAAGTATATTAGGACCAATAGTCCAAAAAGGAATGATAAGTTAAATGAAATTCATGAAATATAAGGCATCACTTATAGCCTATGTTGCACTGACACCGACACGAGACACGGGATACGACAGGACACAACACTCCGACACGCTAATTCTAAAAAATGTTAAATTTCGACACGTTAGGACACGTTTTGATATTATATAATATTTTTAATTTATGTAGTGTATATTATATTTAATATTCAATAATTTAACAAAAAACTAAAACTAAACTTATAATACTCATCAATTTCGCAAAGAAACATAAAATATCCCAAATGTTTATATTAAACTCAATAAAATAGTAATCGTAATCCAACAGACAAAGTGGGGTTAAGGTGAGTAATTGGAACCATGCTTGTAAAATTAGTAACTCGCATGTGTTTGTATAAGTAATAATTGATTGGGAATGTCCTCTGTGTAGGCATTTCTGTTGAGTAACGAGCTCAGAGAATATATTGCTTTGGAGCTAAGTGGAGAGGATTATCCAAGTAACCTCTTGGTACTGGGGCTTGATCTCCTTGTGTGTTCCACCATGCCCGTTGAGGGTGATGGTAGGAAGTGTATATAAGTAATGTAGAATAACATGATCATGCATTTAGTATGTATGTTGGTATATAAGATGTACCGAGTCTCTGGCCAGTAGGCAGTTTGCCTTCGGGCGTTACGGACTTCCACTAGATAGGTCTCTGAGAGGGAGTTCCAGTTGACCTAGGGTCATGGTGTGTAATCCGGATAGGAGCACACTAGGAAGTCTTGGGTGTATATGGATGGAGGGGTGCCTTGGTTTCATGTTCTGGGAACATGCCTTGGATGAGACCCATAGGCTTATATGCCGAGCCATTAGGCTGGACGTTGCATGGTATTGGCATCGACCATTCCAGCTTCGTCGTATTTTGTATCCCATGATCCCCGGTTTCTCTAAATTCCTTGCTTTATCCCGATTTTTAAGATGTTATTTTATATTGTTTATATGCATCGAAGTGAGCCATTGGGTGAAGTATTCTCCAGAACCTCTGGGTTACTGAGATATATTCGTATATCTCACCCTATCTTGGGGACTTTATTTCAGGAGGTAGTAGTGGTGCCGGAGCGACGGGCAAGAAGCCCATAGGATGATTAGTTGGAGCATTTTCATTATTTTGCATTTTGGTGGCCGTTGAGCCTAGACTAGACTTAGGACATGAACATTTTCATGGTATCTAGGATGAGTTTTATCGTCATATTTGTTCATGTCATTTTGCCTAAGTTTAGTTGTATTGGATTATGTCATTTTGAGGTTCTTTATCATGTATTATTTGGAGATTAAAGTTGTAATTGTATTATGTCATGTAAAGCCTTGTAAATTATACATGAGTTGATGTAACTATGAAGTATATGTAATATGATGGAAGGGCCTTAGGCCTATTTTATGATGATGACATGTGTATGTGTAGAAAATGCATGTAAATGGACATTGGTGATTGAAACTTGTTAGGTATTGGTTAAGTAAGCAATATGATATGAATTGTATAATTAATATAAACCGTGATGGGTTGTAAGAGCCCCAAGGCATTGTTGGTCCTTGTGTGTGCCACCCATTGGTTATTAGGTACATTTGAGGTCTTAAAACATGTAACGCCCCGTCTGCAGCTGGTTAATTAACATTCATATGATAGTAAGCGTAACATGCTCGACTTAATTAATGCGGAAGCTAACTAAATAAAATTTCCCTTTTTCTTATGTATTGCAAACCTTTTTACTTTCATGGCCAAAATAAAATGGACAACATTTCCTCTGTATTTTAGACTACTGGGGATAATTCCCACTATGATAATTTCAACCTGATTGATAGTTTAATATAATCCAGATATAAACCATATTACCCAGCCACCTATGGCATAGGCTATCTCATAATCATACTATCTCAAAATAATGTCCATGATGTTACTTATATAATTACATCAAATAAACAAAAGATATGTAATTAAAGAAGTAACATAGACCTGAGCATGCATAACTAATAGCATATACAGACTATCGACATGGCATAGACATCTCCTATTCTCTCAAAAAATATACATGGCATATACAACTCAAAGTGAGTTATGTTAGGTACAAATCTAAGTATCCACAAGACCCTGACAATCATGTCAAGTAATATCTCTCATCTGGCCTCTTGCCACGCGATGCCTCGGCACCATCAGCTCCTGTACCTGAAATGGTAATCCCCATAACACGGGGTGAGATAATATAATTACCTCAGTAAGCTAGGGACCCTTGGAGGGCTCCTCCACCCCTAAGTTCACTTCTGGTATAAAAACAGTATAAAAATCCATGCATGCATCAGAATATGTATGACAATGCAGTGTGTAATAATATAATCCTATTGGCTAGAGAATATAACAAGTATGTATTACGCAAGGAAACACTGTCTTGCAACATACCGTATGAGGAAACACCGTCTCATACTATGCATAAGGAAACACCGTCTTATGCCTCACACAAAGAAACACCGTCTTGTGTGGCACACAAACATGTTAGTATATGGGTGTCCTAGAGACAATCTTTTGATTAAATAAAGGACACTAGATGTAGAACTTTATTTGTCGCAAATAAATGTAAGCACTATTTATTCAGTTTCATATTGTGTCTCGATATTATTGTTAATATTATATGAACGAACTGGATAAACCCCTTGGAATAGAACAAGTATCTGTGATGAGTTCACGATCATGAGAATTCAAGGATATCGCATGTCTATTCCTAATTATATGTTCCTAGTCTAGAGACACTGAGTATAAGGATCAGTGATCTCGGGTAAGACTAGTACGACTTATCTACTTGTATATGGATACAAGGTAAAGACCTCATGAGCTACAGATATGGAGATATCTTAGCTAAAGTCGTGGGTGGACCTATAAGGGTATAGCTCGCACTGAACAGACCCAAAAAGAGACTCTATGAGGAAATCTCACAGATAGTGTAATTAGAGTAATCTCTTTATGTTTGGGTATGTCTTTCCTTAGACCAGAAGTTATTACCTAGACTGTGTTCTTGAAGGCATGTTTTGATTGTATGCCTCGTCTGCCTGAAACAAGGAGACTCATAGGTATACTGTTCGGCGTGTCCTTAAAGGGCACAGGGCTAGGGTAATAAGCTGAAGGAATTCGTCAAATCTCTGTGAGAGATTAGGTTATCTGTAAATCGGATAAATCATGATCACATTTACAGGGACTCGGGAATCTATACATAGTAAAAGAGATCATGAGATGATCTGCCTTTAGAGTCAGTAAATTGAAGATTCCCTATTTCGAATAAAGCTTACCCTAAACCGCAAGGGTTGATATATTTCCTTACCCTAGGTTAATGGGAAGATAACCGAGACGAAGGAAAATACATACGGTAACCAAATATGTGCAATAGGATGATCAAGTCATTAATTTGACTAGTTCTGGGGCAACAAAGCATTGCTAGTGCTCTGTGTGGTCATTAATTGGGTTGTGGGCTTGTTGGGTCCAAGCCCAGTTATGTCAGAAGCTAAGTTGAACCTAATGGGTCACACACTAACACCTTGTAGTAATGATGAACTAGCTTTAAAGGTATTGGGCCTAATAATGGTTGTTAGCCCAAGAAGCTGTTTGGAAGCCCACCTAAATGGGTGGAGGGTGCATGGAACTTAGTAATGGGCTTGGATAGTCCAAGCTATTACTAATTAATTTAATTAGTTAAATTAATAATCAAACATTTGAATTTCGAATTTTGAATTTGAAATTTGAATTTTGAAATTTGAATTTGAAAATTGGAATTTTGAAATTTGAATTTGAAAATTTGAATTTTGAAATTCGAATTTTGAAATTGAAATTTGAAATTGCAATTTGAAATTTGAATTTGGAATTTGAATTTTGAAATTCGAATTTTGAATTTGAAATTTGAAATTTTGAATTTTGAATTTGAATATTTGAACATTTGAATTCAAGTGTTTGAATTCGAATTTGAATTGGCTATGAAAAGTTGTTTCGTAACAAAAGGATAAGATAAGATTTTATTGGAACAGATTCCTTGGATCAAGAAGAGATCTTTGGAGATTACATTGGGCTTGTTTGGGGCGCACACTTAGGTGATAAGGATGTCATCTTGTCACTTAAAACAAAGCTCCAATCAGATTTGGTAGTTGAGAGAATAAGTGGGTGAGTTGGTTCAAATTTTGAATGCAACTACTCAACATATTTGGACCCCTTTTAGGGCTGAATTATGTGCATGAAATGGATACTATATGATAGTTTATGAATCTGATTTTGAATTGTTTTGAACTTAGTTTCATGAGGATAAGATTGGAGGTTGTTGGCAAGATTTGTTTTGCAACAACTCCACCTTATCCTCCCTTATTCATGCGCCACTTTCAAATGATTTTGAAAAGATAATTTCATTTAATTATCATTATCTTTCCACCAAGTGTGCGCACAACAAGGCATTAGTTCCTCTCCTTAGGGTTTTGAGAAAACCTAGCCTACACTCCTTCATCTTATGCACCATTCTGTTGGGTAGTTCACTACACCTTTCCAAACAGAATACCTAGTCTCCACCTTCACCACTTGTGCGCATAGCAAGCCTCATTGTGGTGATCATCTGGTGGCTTTCAAGAAGGCGTTCTTGCATCATTGATGAACGGTGGTGTGGATCACCATTAGAGGGTTTGAGCCCTTCAGACCTGACAACTGATCTCCCTGACTGATCAGGCCAAAAACAAGGTAACATCATGCTATCCTAAAGCATGAATCCATGTGTGCATGTATGTTTCCGCAGTAAAAATTTTGTTTTTACACCTTACATGCATCGGCCTTCAAAGGCCAGTTTACTTTCAAAACATACATACATACATATACATGCAACATATAGCAAGTCATATCCATATACCACATAAAAGTACCATCCTCCCTCGGAATCTGGTGGAACAAACGGGGGATTAACCCCAAGGACCGAAAGCTTACCTGGCAAGCAAAGTTCTTCAATAAATCTCGGGTCCACAACGTTACGATCTCTCACAAAGTCATAACCTAGTTCCAAGATGTGAAGACAATCAGTATTCCTATATACCAGTTTACCACGTTTAATTTCCAAGACTACACATACAAGAAGCCTACACAAGATTTTTATTCCAATTTATCAAAGTGTCCTAAACGACCATTTCATAATTTTTCTTTTTACGGGAACCAATCCTAAGCATATTTAACAAAGGGAGCTATGTCTAAATCACTCTCTAATTATCCATACCATGACTTACCTCAATATGAAAAATCCACAAATCTCCAACTCAAGCGAATGTGGATTCCAATCCATGGAATTTGCTCAAAACAATGTTGGGATCAACTCTACAACATGAAACAATAACAACCAATCACTATTAATCTCCTAAAATATCAATTTTCGGATGGTCACTATTCATCATAGCCCTAAATTCGAAAATTTCAAGAAAATGGAGTTTTAAGAGTTGGATACTCACCACACAACACCCTAAAACTATGAGAGCAACTCTTTCAAGCTTCCATGTAGTGGGAGCCTCTCAAACAACCCAAACACACAACCCACTAAATCTTTGGATAAGGATATCTCTTTCCACAATAAACCCCAACCGGAAATGAGTTATGATTTAGAAAGATGAGAAGATTTGAAGCGATTTTGGCTTTGGAACGGATGCATTTCATTGAGAAATGAGAGACTTGTGATTTTTTGAAAAATCATAAGCTTTTACGCCATGGAGGAGCTTCTGCCTTCTGTCGATGGGGAAGAAAGAAATAAGGGAGAAAGAGAGTGTTGTTTGTACCTAAGTGAGGTTCTTTTACCCAATGGGTATAAACTTATCTATCATGCTCACTTAACTCTCATTCCAACCTTGCACACTAGTCCAAAATGTTTTTGTGGTAATATTTTCATATTTACTTTCACTTTTTGAGTAATTTTATTTACTCACATTTTTATCCCTTAACTTTCATTTTAACTCCATTTTCACTAAATGTGACTTTATTTCTTTTTCCTCAATTTTCCTTATAATTATTCCTCAATATCATGATTAAAATCATTACTTCATAATTAAATCCAACATTATCAAACGAGATATCCGGAGCAAACGAGATCGAAATAACTTGTGTGATAGCTTCCTAGAGAGGTAATTAAGTGTAGAATAACATATCAAAATATGAGAGGTTCGCACCATGCGGTTTGTCTACAGAAAATTAAAGACCGAACCATGTTTGGATAGCTAGAAAATGTAAAAGTAAGAAATTAGCTAAATGGGTGTATGGGAACCCCTTAGTGACTTGAGAGAAGTAATATAATATGTAAAAGTAGTTTAATTAAGTATTTCGTGAAGAGGTTACTGTTATGGTCAAGACTTTTATTTGTTACGCTTTTTTTTACGTTTTTAAATGCTCGCGTAATAGACGGAAAAAGTTTACTCGCGTTTTTATAAATGAATTGTTGTGATTGTAACTGCGCTTAATATCATAATCAATGTTAACAATACCAGTGTACAACAGGCTGTTACAAGGCACATTTATCTAATGCACAAAATCCATTTGAGGTCCCCAACTACATCAATCAAGATACACATAACTTTAGGTCTTGAAAATTGATCTCACAAAGTAATCAATAATAGGTGGGGAAACTTACTAAGAATCAAGGCCCGAGACTCCTAAGAACAATACTCAAGTAATGGCTCAACCAATAAGCTCCAATGGTGGCAATGTCTTCAAATTTTTGTAGGAATGGGTAGGGGATATCTTAAAATATATGTGTTTTCAAGAGCAATGGAGGTGTGGGTTGGATTCATTGGATGATTTCCTTTCAATTTCATGTGAAACACAAGGTATTTTGGTGAAGATTCAATGGAGAAAAATCAAGCCCCTTTAAACTACATAGGCTGCGGGTTTTTGGAGCAAGAAGGAAGGAAGATGGTGATTGAATAGTGCCAAGCAGATGTGGCTCTATTTGCTTAAGTTAGGTGGTCCCACTTGATACATCACTCACTTCAAATTATTTCAAATCATCCACTTAAACCACTAATCTCCAAGTAATTCATAAACTATCCATAAAATTCAAAATTTAACATTCACCAAAGTCCTTTAATTGTCCTTGAGCAGATGAAATTTTTCGTTAATTCGGTGAAATCACTGTTTTAGCCTAATATGTGCACCATTGGCACGTTTTCTGAAAAACCCTAAAATCAATCAAATTTCACCAATAATCATATTTCTTGGTCCTATGTACCTTTTCCAACTTATATTTAAACCTAGAGCACAAATTTCACTCGGCACGTTTTTTGGTGCAACTATACTGTTGTATTTTCATTCTGTAAAAATATTATTCATCAAATTTTCAAAAACTTGCCTAACCACTCAATTTTTCGTTCTGAATCCATTTCTAGGGTTATTTTTCTCATTTGAGACCTTCTACTAATATTTTACTATTTAGGGTTACATATTTGCTAAATTTTTGTTTTACCCTTTTTACGTATTTTTCCCTAGAACTCAGGATTTTCACTAATCCTACCTTTAAATCATCATTTTAAATGTAATTAAGTGTTTTAAGTATATGAGGTGTTATAGATACCCCTAACTCGAGGAGTGGATGAGGAGTTCGCAAGCAAAAGTAAGAGTAATCCAGAGGAGGTTTTGAGAAGACAAAATCATCATCCATATTCGGGCGTTCTAGCAGGAGGTTTTCCAGGTAGTCAATGCGACAATTAGCCTTCTTTAGGTTATAAATAAAGTGAACTTGCCAGCTACGATTGATCATTGTTTGAATCTGAGTCACCAAAGGTGTCTCACGAGTTTTCTCTCCATGCCTAGTGAGCAATGCGACAACAGAGCTTGAGTCACTTTCAATGATAAGTTTCCTGACACCCTTACTCCAAGCTAACTGGAGACCTTTAAGTACATCCTACAGTTCTGCATTCTATGCTAAACAAGTATTAATACTATAGGAAAATCCACCTCTCTAGATGCCACTCGAGTCTCGCAACACCCTACCACAAGCAACGACCCTCGGATTGCCCCTAGAAGCTCCATTTGTATTTAATTTAATAAATTATTTCGGAGGAGGAAGCCAAATAATAGCATGTTGGACTAGAAGAGATGTTTTCTTTTCAAACACATTGCACACTTCTTGCGCATTATTAATCACAGCAAGATGCGAGTGAAGAAAAACGAGGGCAGGTTATCCATGAGCAACTGAATTATTCCACTGCCATATCATCCAACAACCAACAACGAAAAATTTTATGATTGCAGTTCCATTGTAACCACTCAAGCATATCAGCCCCAAAGAAAATATCCTTTTATGAAGGAGGCAAAATAGCAGCTCATATCTCTTTGATGATGGGACGATCCCTAACAGCATGCAGTAAAGTTTCTACATGTTCATTGCAAATGAGGAATCGGGGACCACCATGGGACCAATAAGCACTCCATGCTTTAGTAGGTAATCTGTTATGGTCTAACTTCCTTTGAAAAATTTTCATACGCTGAGGATCTTTCCAACTCTACAGTTTTCTCTATAATGCACATGGCAAGTGGGCATCATCTGCCGTGGCCCCTAATAGAGATGTATAATATTTTTTACCGTGACCCTAACCATATTTTCAAGTCTTCCAACCCGACGATCCAATCCATCCTCCAAAGAGGAGGCAAGCAACTTCGAATTTGCTGTATAGTATTTTTAGGTAGCCAAGTCTGCAGTAGCTCGATTTTCCAATTACCGTTGTCATTCACATAATCATACACACATTTGTGGACGTCTTCTTCCAGGTATGGATTAATGATTCTGTCAATCAAGGGATGAAGTCTCAGCGCCCATCTATCCGTCCTGAAGGAAACTATAGTACCATCTCCAATCTCCCAGATAACCTTGTTTTCCAAAAAAAAGCCAAGCCCTACAGAGAGCCGACCATAATTGGGAATAACCAGCCCTCTCAGTGAATGTAGAGATGTCAATCCCTCCGCCTATGTATTTTTCCCTCAGGAATCTTACCCACAAAGAGTCTGCTCGTTATGAAATCTCCATGCCAACTTTGAAAGGAAAGCATCTTTCGTAATTTTTAGTTGCTTTAGTCCCAGCCCCCTAAAATCCTTTGGCAATGTTAAGGTATCCCATAGAATCGCATGATGCCTACGGGTAGTCTCACTGTCACCCTAGATAAATCTCCTATGAATCTTTTCAATTTCATCATAGATGACCATAGGGAGCTTACCATGCTACATGTGAAAGTAGGGATCGAAGATAAGATGTATTGGGATAGTGTAATCCTACTTGCTTATGATAAAGTCCGTTGCTGCCAACCCCCGAGCTTTGATTTAACTTTATCAATAATGTGCTCATAGTGTTGTTTGGTTGTATGCCCATGTATCATCCAGGCACCCAAATATCTCCCCACATTGCGAACTTGATTGAAGTCGTATCTCTCAATAACGTCCTTAGTAAGCTGCTCTGACATGTTCTTAGAGAAGAAGACACTAGTCTTCTGAACATTCAATTTCTATCATAATATCTCTTCAAACATATTGATGCATTTCAGCACGATTTCCATATGGGAAAGCAATGCCTCCGCAAACAGCATTAGATCGTCAGCAAACATTACATGGAAGGCCGATGGCCCACCTCTACCTACCTTAATGGGATGCCAAAGTTTCCGAGCCACTGCTATATTGATGATGTGACTTAGTTTCTCCATTGCCAGAAGAAATAGGTAAGCCCTTGATTCCATGGTTAATTCCATAATTAATCAATTTACTGGTGTGGTTATTATAATGTGGGGTGGGGGTGTGTGTAGTGTAGTGTTCGATTTCCATTGTAATAAAAAAAAAAAGATTATAGCTAGTTCTTGAAGAACCAAATCTTTAGAATCCATGGGGTCTGTTTGATTGTGTTCTGGTTTTTTTGTTCTTAAAACTGTTTTGTAAAATAGTTATGGAAACGGTTGTTTTCTATGTTTTTTTCTTTTTGAAAGTTAAAACAAAAACAGAAAATAAAAACAACTCAGACATGTTCTCTAAATTTGATTCTAAAAACAAAAAAAAACAGTTATAGTTTTCAAAACATTTTTTACAAAACAGGTCTTCCAAACGAGTTTTTTAATTTTTTTGTTCTGAAAATTAAAAAACAATTTTCGAAAACTGAAATCTATCAGAGCCAATTCAATTGTTTTCATCTCTTATTCTATATTTTCTCTCTTTATTTCATAACAATATCTTTAAAATATATTTATTGATATATATATATATATATATATAAGTACTTAATAATTAATAAATAGTGATTTATCAAATACTTAATGATATTAAATAAGTAATGAGTCAAAAATTGGAATAATAAAATAAAATAAAATAGAGCATAATTTTTTTAATTGAATTTTACAATTATATTTTTGAACAAACTTAGGGTAGTGGTTTGTAATTTTCTCTTCCTATTAATATTCAGTCCAACTATGAGTTGTTGTATAAGTTAACCTATTACATCCTAGACTTGTCCTGTTGCGTTCTTTGTTTTCTTTTCTCCTCATATGTTCCAGTGACGTTTCTTAGTTTCCCTCTACTACCAGACGTTTAGAAGGGGGGAAATCAAACAAAAGACACACAGGCCTCACAATTGTCACGTTAAAATCAGATATGAGAGGATATATCAATAACCATACAGTACAAGTGAAGAAGGTTCTAAAATCTGATAGATGCTTCCAAATTCAAGTTGTTACAAGCTGTGTCACATTATGATTGGCACTTAAGCAAACAACAATCTTAAAAAGGCAATTGGAACAACACTTAGTAAGAAAAGTCCCTACCCATTAATTGTATGAACTCCCAATTCATTATGCACTAATCATTGAAATTTTGTTCATTTACCATTCATAATACCCTTGAGAAGATCCAGGCCTTCAGCTGAAATACTCCTCCTCCTATGTGATCTAGAAATTTCAATTTTAGGAGGTGGATCTTTGGAGAAACAAATCACCAAAACTGTAAGATTATCACATGTGTTTCTTTGGAGTGCTTCTAACACAAGTGCCCTTGCACATTTTTCAGGATCATTATGCTCCATGAGCCCCTTCCTCACCATTGTAATAGCACACTGGCTGCTCATCACATCCCATAATCCATCACAACCCAATATCAAAAACTCATCTTCTTCTGTCAAAACAGTCTCCTCCATCTCCGGGTCTGAGCTTAAGGGACTTTTAGAACCCTTAGAACCTTTAATATGCCAATCTCCAAGAGCACGTGCCACTGATAGTTGGCCATTAAGGTATCCATCATAGATGACACCACCCAATTTCTCAATTCTCAATCTTTCAGAAGTGCAAGTAGGTTTATGATCTTTAGAAAGTTCAATGGCTCTACCCCTTTTCCCCAATACAGCCCGCGAATCTCCTACATTAGCAATCAACATGTCCCTGCAAAATTCAATTAAATGTAAAGAATCAATTATACCCAAAAGTTTAAGTTATTGGGTAAGGTTACATTAATGGTTTTATATATCTCAACACGCCCCCTCACACGAAAGTCCACTGGGCTTGAAGGGTGGACAATGCACAGGCCCACCTACCTATGCGAAGAAAGAAATTCCACTAGAAAGAAGGTGGAGGCCAATGAGGATCGAACCAGGTACACAGAGGCTCTGATACCATGTAAAGAACCAATTCAACCCAGAAGCTTAAGCTGTTGGGTGAGGTTACATTAATGGTTTTATATATCTCAACATTAACATCAAGAATATTTGTTACAGATGAAGTATATATGAAAAACCATACACAAATAGAAATATTGTGTGGCTAAGAATCAATAATTCTTGGTCCTCACCTTCCCAATACAAGGGCTATCAGAGCAGTGGTGCCTGAAGAACTATCAAGAGCACTAGCATCTGCTAATGCATGATCAGCTTTAACAAACGCACTCCTAACAGCTTTCTTAATGATAGAAGGGAAATGAGAGTCTTCAATTATAAACTTAAGGATATTATTTTTGATAAATGATGCTGCATCAGTACCACCATGCCCATCAAATACCTGTAGACATTAATAATACATAACCTTAATCCGTATCTAAAAGGCATGCATCTGATTATCGGGTTAGAATATAAACAAATACAAAATGGTTTGGGGCCATTTGATTAATCAGTGATATATGAATAGAAAATGGTGGAACTGTTATGTGACATGAGATAATGATGTGAGACAATCTCAAATGTCCATAAATAAATCAATGGTTTTATTTTAATCACTCTCTATTCTAATGCACTTCATAACTGTTAATTTATATATATGAATGATTGAGATCGTCTAACATAAAATCATTTCTCACGTACTTATCTTGGAGATTACTTCGTATATATAGATTTGACATAGAAATAAAGGGCCGACCTAGTTCAAATACACACTTAGTGAGTGTCTGGGAAGTGAGTTTTTAAACTGGGTCGGTCCTTTATTTCTATGTCAAATCTATATATACGAAAAGCCAAAAGGAAGGTAAATAATAAAACTGATTTATCTCAAAAGCCAAAAGGAAGATACGTACCCCATAAAATGCTGCTGGAGAAGGGAGGTTAGTCCCTGGACCTACAAATTCGCGGAGTATATCAGCACAGATGAACTCATCCTCCATGTACTGCTTTGGTCCTTTCTCAGAACAGCTTCCAGACCGCAATATTGGTAAAAACTTTAATTTTTCTTCTGTGGTTGATTTCAAGCCTATAATCCCAATATCTGATTCCTAAGAAAACAGGACATAATTATTAGTAAGACTATACAAATGCATATAAGGGTTAAAAATGTATAACCATAACTTGAACGAATGAGACCCTAGTCTTTCTATGCACCCAAAATGCTTGTCTATTTCATGCTTTCACAGACTTATTCACTACAAACAAACAGGGCAAAAGAAGGATATGAATGGACAAACACAAGTAAGTAGCTTAGAAGTTTAATCCTCCAAGGGAAAATTATTACAAGGCCGCAACTTTTGTTGTCAATTATTCAAGAAAATCGTCTGTACAAATCAGTGAAACTTTAATGATATTTTATAATTAGATGCAGCCTCAGTAGGATCTCAGCCTCATTGGTAAAACAACAATTAGTAAGCCCCAGAGTGATATAAAATTATCACTAACTAAGGAAACATAATGTGCTAACAGCTAATCTTACATAAATCTTTGCATAAATGGATACAAATCTTAGAAGCCATGCGTGTGACACATAATTTTAATAAGGTCTTATTTATGGGTTGAACTCAATTATGATAGTTAAGTTTCAGTTAGGACATATAAGAAAAAACCATAGATTACTTAATAGTCAACGGTTTAGATTGATATTGTTATTTGATGAAAGAAGGGAAGTGGGTACAAAAAAGAGCAAACAGTTCAGTGCTGCATCAACACAAATATATATCTGTTGTTAAACTCCTCTTGGCCAAAATATGTGTACTTTTCATATTTTATTTTCACATGGTTACTCAATATCATAACATGCTGCAATATGATATTTCCGGGTAGAAAATTTTAAAGAAAAAAGGGGAAGGTGGGGCATTAAAAAAGGGAAAATAATACTCTCATTTTACATGAGATAGTTATCTCAATTTCTCTCATTTCGAAAACCGCACCCCCTCTTTTTTCCTTTTTGCTTTTTAATGGTGAACCTCACTTGAATTCTCTGTGTAGCAGCATGAGAGAACTATTCTCACGCAACAAGAGAGTAATATTCCCCTTAAAAAAAATTAGCTTCATTAAGATTGCAATTGCACAGACACAATCCACATAATCCTAACACATCATCACGAAAATTGAATCATTAATTCCCAGCGAATAAACAGATCTACAGGCTGCAAAATCCGACACCAAAGTAAAACAACAATTCATGTCTCTCATCTGTTGAAAGCCTTGAAGACATTTTCAACAAAACCCAAATGATTTGGATGGTGAATTTGACTCACAATAAGAGTGAAGGAAGACAAAAGCAACACGAAATGTCATTATACTAACCCGTTCAATCAACCGCAAAGTGCTGCTACGATGACGAACAATTGAATGGTCCCTTGGAGGTTTCCCAATAGAGTGATTCAAATCCCCCACTGTATCATCATTTTGATCCTCTGTGGCAGACATAACATTGCTCTTGAGGCACCCACCTCTACCTCCACCACCTTCCAATGTAGCTGCTACATGAGACTTGAAATCAGTCCCTGTCACCATCTCTGTCCCATAACACAAATCTCTCAATTACCCAACACCAAAAAATAGCTCAAAATTTGTCCTTTATGAAAACCTTTTTCAAACAACAACCACAACCCATTTTTATTTATTTTTAAACCTTAGTTGATCACACATCATAAAACAGAAGTCCAAACATGGTAATTTCATGCATTTGATCCAACAAGAACCAAAATTGAGGCCAACCCAAAAACATTGGAGAAAGACAGGTCATAAAAACAGCGGAAAACACCATTGGCATTAACCAGTAAAGAGAATAAAAAACAAAGTGTAGCCTTTCTCTTAGCTTGGAGCTTGCAAAGAAACAAACACATTTTGATGTTGGTGCAAGGGAAGTTTAGAACTTTGTAGCATTATGAATCAAAGGGTTATCATTAGCAGCTGAAAAAGGAAGACCCTTATCGAGAGAGAAGCAGTAATTAATATATATGATATGAATATGATTGGAAAATGCAAGTTTTGCGGTGAACATTGTTTAGCGGTTGAAAAGGGAGACTGAGGGAGTGACACGTGGATCGCTTATGTATTATTATGGGTTCGATTTGTGTTATTTGTTGACCGGATGGCCTTGTGTTGTGGTAGTGGAAGCGGAAGTCCTTTGAATCTGCTTTCATTAGATTCTCTTCTTCTCATCTACGAATCCTTCTTCTTGCTTGAACCGTACGCGGTATGTCCCATTGTGTTTGTTGATATCAACAATTTTATTTTCCCATGAATAATTTGTCACAATGATAAAATCAAATTATATCAACTTCAATGTTTTAGAGACTTTTAATCACAAACTAATAGAAGAAGTCATTTTGAGTTCAGAATGACATTGTTTTGAGCGAAAATTAAGATATTTTTGTAATTATAATTTATTTCAGAATTATAATAATTTTTTTATTATAACTTTTTAATTTTTCAACTCAAAACGACGTCATTTTAAGAATAAATATAGATAACTTATCTACCTTTATTGTAAAAACATTAAACCCTTAGATTAAATTCATATTATTATAAAATTTTTGCAAGATTCAATGGTGGTGATGGTAAGTGATTCTATATGTGTTCGGGTGAAACACTGGGGGCATCTACAAGGCACTTAGACAACCATAGGCATAATGTGTAAGATAAGATTCATACCTGATGACTTATTTGGAAAACCTGTTCAAAACTGATTAGAAACGACTTCGGAATTAGTTTGTAAACCCCAATCAGTTAGAAATCAGATATAAATCATAAATTGATTTTGAAACATGAATCAATAAAACCAATTTAAATTAAATAAAACAGTTTTTTCTTTGAATCAAACCTGTTTAAACTAATTCGATTCGTTTAGAGGAGGGGAACAGGTTACCATGCGCAGATTAAAGAGTCCCTCCAACATCTAGAATTTCTCCATTAGTTATTGCCATTGGGTCCAATATTTAATGGAAATAAGTCGAATAAGATATCCAGAGTAATTCAATCATAGTCAATTACCAAATTGGGTATCCTAATCACAACAACTTTTTATTAAAATGATGGTACCAAGGATTGGATTTTATAATGAACCTCGCATTATCCTTCTTTTTTTTTTGGTAAAAACATTATCCTTCTTTTAAATTACACTAAACTACATGTCATAATCATTTTTACTCTCACGATCAATTTTTTTTTTAATTAGCAACTTTTATATTTCACAAAAATGTTTTTTTGGTAATTATTCCACAAAATTGTTAACATTATTGAAAAGGTATAGGATATTGTAGGGATGTTCGCGGTCTGGATTGGATCGGCTTTGAAGCAAAAAACCATCCGATCCAATTCCTTCAGTTTGGTCATTACATCATCCGATCAGTTTGAATTTTTTTTCAAATCTGATCCAATCCGATCCAATTTTTTTCGGTTTGGATTGGATCGGTTTTCGGTTTTTTGAAAAGCCAAAAAAAAAACTTAAAAGAATTATTTTCAGAAAAAATGACGATGTTTCAAAACATTTCAAACGTTGATCAGAATTGGTTCATATGTCTTGTACGTCAGTTAAAGGCTCAAAGAGACTAGAGTTCATCCCAAAATTAATCATCTGACATCATTATAAGATCTACACGTTGATCAGACTAGTGAATATACCAATGACATTCAATAGTATCTTTCTTCCAATTTTGTGGATATCAAAAATTGGTGTACGGATTTTATGGCAGGTAGGATCAATCAGTCCAAAACATCTTAACTCTTACACATAGATCCAAAGGTGAATACTATTGCTTCATCACACGAATAACGGGAAGAAATTTAAAAATCTGCTTTGCTATACCTTTATCATGCCCTTGATGCAAATAAAATCAAGTGTTACAGTACCTTTGTAATATGTTTAACGGAAGAGACAAACGTTGATTTTTGAGAAGAAAGAGATATGCTACTGGTGCCAGAGCGTGAGTGACTGAGAAGAGTGAGAGACTGAGAGGATGGCAAGACTCAGATGCCACTGGTGAGTTTAGACGGATTAGGTTTAGAACTTTGGGTGGGTTTAAAACTAATAAGCTATATACCAAAAAAAAAAACTAATGGGCTAACGCATGGGTGGGTTTAAAACTTTGGGCCAGCTATTATTTGGGATAGGTATAATTCGGTAAAAAAAAAAAATTGGATCGGTTTGGATTGGATCGGTTTTCAACATCAAAACCGAAAACCGATCCAATCCAGTAAATTTTTTCGGTTTTTTTCGGTTTTCGGTTCGGTTTTTGCGGTTTGAATCGGTTTGGATCGATTTATAAACACCCCTAGGATATTGTGAGAATCAAATAATATTACTACTAATGTTACTAACATATCTTAACCGTTGATTGATAGATACCCTACAGCTACAGTACCGCTCCAGGCACGTATACGCAAACGGCCAACTCACTTGGCTGACTACGTCGTGGGCACAACATCTAGGAATAGTTAATGTTTTATAACCTCCCTTTCAGTTACTTTTGTTCAAATTATTTGTAACTCCCCTTGTAGTTATTTGCTTTTGTTCAATTTATTTGTAACCTCCCCTGTAGTTATTGGCTTTCACTCCACGTTATGTATGTTATGTTTGTGATTCTTATTTCATGGGATTTAGTTAGTGGGTCTTTGGTTGTTTTTATATAAATAGGAACCGTAATATCAATGAAAAGCAGATTACTTTGCAGCAACAATTATTTCTTTTAAGTTTAAACAAGCTTATCCTTTTTGCTAAAAAGGAGATACAGTACCGCTCCAGGCACGTATACGCAAACGACCAACTCACTTGGCTGACTACGTCGTGGGCAAAACATCTAGGAATAGTTAATGTTTTATATTTTATTCCTCCAGTTACTTTTGTTCAAATTATTTGTAACCCCCCTTGTAGTTATTTGCTTTTGTTCAGTTTATTTGTAACCTCCACTGTAGTTATCGGCTTTCAGTCCACGTTATGTACGTTATGTTTGTGATCCTTATTTCATGGGATTTAGTTAGTGGGTCTTTGGTTGTTTTTATATAAATAGGAACCGTAATATCAATGAAAAGCAGATTATTTTGCAGCAACAATTATTTGTTTTAAGCTTAAACAAGCTTATCCTTTTTGCTAAAAAGGAGATACAATACCGCTCCAGGCACGTATACACAAACGGCCAACTCACTTGGCTGACTACGTCGTGGGCACAACATATAGGAATAGTTAATGTTTTATATTTTATTCCTTCAGTTACTTTTGTTCAAATTATTTGTAACCCCCTTGTAGTTATTTGCTTTTGTTCAGTTTATTTGTAACCTCCCCTATAGTTATTGGCTTTCACTCCACGTTATGTACGTTATGTTTGTGATCCTTATTTCATGGGATTTAGTTAGTGAGTCTTTGGTTGTTTTTATTTAAATAGGAACCGTAATATCAATGAAAAGCAGATTATTTTGCAGCAACAATTATTTCTTTTAAGTTTAAACAAGCTTATCCTTTTTGCTAAAAAAGAGACCTACCACTGATTTCCGCCAATTAACGGTTATCATTTTTCAAATCAAACTCATTAATTAATTATTAATTCAGAATAAATGATAACCGTTTATTGACGGAAATCAACGATTAGAATATGGTAGTAACATTGGTAGTAACATTATTAGGTTGTCACAATATCCTATCCCGCTACAATAATCAAATAATTGTAATAATATTTATGTATTTATTTTAGGTACAAGATATTGTAACAACTAAATAATGTTACTATCATATCTTCACCGTTGATTTCCATCAATCAACGGTTACCATTTTCCAAATTAAACTCATTAATTAATTATTAATTCGTAATAAATGATAACCGTTGATTGGTGAAAATCAACGGTTAAGATATGATAGTTACATTAATACCAACATTATTTAGTTGTTACAATATCTATCCCTTTATTATTTAATATGAAAATTATTAAAATAAAAAATAATTCCCTTACCAACCAATCATAATATGTGGGAGTTAGGGGTCAATCCGTGGCTAAAAAGCTATTTATTAATTGTTATGATTGGCACGGACATACTGCAAAATCTCACGTGCATTGACCTCTAAGACTTCGAAGCTTCTGAGGAAAGGTCAAAGTGGCCCCTATCTCCTCTATCCTTGGTAACAAGCGCGCTACTCTTTCTTCTGTTCAAACTTCTGAAGCAAACCTTATTGTACAGTGATCCAATAATAACAACCGGAAGCCTCAAGTCATATTTTTAGGTTTTGCATTCTCTTCTTTTTCTTCAAATTCCATTTTTATTTTTATTTTTTTGCTTCATTGCTTGAATTGCCTGTTGTGAGTTTTTGTTTCTTTGATCAATTTGGTGCACTGAGTTTCATCCTCTGTTACTTCAATTATCGATTTGAAGTAGCTTAACCGTTTTTAATATCTGTGTTTTGTCTGATCTGTTCTTCTCAATTCAGTAAGTAGCGTTTTAACTTTATATCAGTTGTCATGGTTTTTTTTGCTGGAATTTAACGATTTCTGAACAAACATTGCAATTGGGTTTTGTGTTCCTAATTAAATTATGAATTTTTGCTATATGAGGGTTCTTGTCTTTTTTAACCTAATGATGTTTTTTTATTCTGATTACAGTGATAACTTGGCGAAGCAGGATGCCGAGCGTGCGGTATTTTTCTCATGCAAACACGTTAGAGCAAAAGTTACAGATTGAAGAGAGGCTTGGTAGTGTGAAATCATGCAAATACTTTAGTCTTGTCACGAAATTTCTCAGTCTCAAAATTAGTAAATCTGAATTTGATAGGCTCTGCATAGAAACTATTGGTAGAGACAATGTTCCGCTTCATAATCATTTTATGAGGTCAATCTTGAAAAAAGCGTCTCTCTCCAAGACAACCCTGCCAAGAAATAGCACAGTGGAAAGTTCTTTGAATGTCAAAACGCCCAATGGGTGTAACAATCTTCAGCTTCTGTGCAAGGATTTTCCTCGGAGAGGTAGGACTCCAAATTTGCGTTACAGCCGATTCAGGGACCGTCCTAACCCTCTTGGTCCTCAAGGGAAGAACATCGACATTGGGTTTGAGGATTCGGCCCCTAAATTGCATGCGCAGCAAAGCACTGTTGATCTACATTCTGTAGGTAGCAAGCGCCCTCTATCTCTGGAAGATGGGGAGGAGGTTGATGAGGATTCTGAAAGCCTGAACATTTATAGAAGGAGTCCTGTTTGTGCGCCTTTGGCAATTCCCACCTACAATAAAAGAGCACGAAAACTTTCATGTAAAGGATTACCATCCGGTACCGTTACTGATACCTGTCAAAGC
Source organism: Gastrolobium villosum (assembly GCA_032173675.1). Taxonomy (NCBI): domain Eukaryota; kingdom Viridiplantae; phylum Streptophyta; class Magnoliopsida; order Fabales; family Fabaceae; genus Gastrolobium; species Gastrolobium villosum. Next base: position 118,931 of record JAVKPL010001555.1, on the reverse strand, counting down.
ATTGGTCAACTGCCTGATGCACCTTCTTTAACAAAAAGGTTGGAGCAAAAAATGGAAATGGAAGGATTGATGATATCAGCGGATGCAGCCAACTTGTTAAATAATGCGCTTGATGTTTACCTCAAAAGATTGATTAAACCCTGTTTGGATTTAGCTGCTACAAAATCGGGAAATAAATTTAGTGGTCCAATCCAATATGGTTTGAATGGGCTACCTATGGGTAGGAGTGTGCAAAAGCCAATTGGATCTGTTTCTGACTTTAGAACAGCAATAGAGTTGAATCCTACTATACTAGGGGTAGATTGGCCACTACATTTTGAGAAGATTTGCCTACGTGCATCCGAAGAATCAACTAAAGCAAGTTCAACAAAGCTATAAATTGAGTTTTCCTCAAAGTTATGATATTGGAATGGGTTAAATCCTTTTTGAATCTGATATTGGTTTTTCTATCATAAATATTGTAGAGGAAATATTAGTGTAAATATGGGAAGTTTTGAATTCGGTGACCATTCTGTACAGGTTTTAGTGCTGACTGTTTTGGTTTGGAACATTATGACATGTTAAATCATAAAAATATTGCCAACTGTAAGAATTAGGGATCTTCTAGATATCTGTCGGTTATCTCTTTATTTCATTATGATTCTTTTTTTTATAAAACATATATTCAGTGTTTCAAGACCTAGAGTTGTGTTCCTCAGTGTTACTAATTCTGAGTATCATTGATGTGGTGTGTGGTAAATTCTATCTTTTTCTATATATGCTTGTATAAAGATCACTCATGAATTTACATCTGCAATGAAAATGTTATCCTTTTAGTTTGTTTCAATCGCATGCAAACTGCTCTTCATATGTGTAAATAGCAGAACATATGAAAATGCTTGTTTTGCTCCACTTTGTTTTATTGTGCATTTTCTAGAGGTTGAAATTGCAGAGCATGAAAGAAAAATGAAAGATCCCACTGAAACCATTTTGTTTTTGAACAATGCATATTCAAGCAGTACTAAGTTTTGTTATTTTACCTGCACTGTTTAGGGATCTAGAGATGTAAATGCTTTCTATGTAACAGTGTTCTATTTTTTTTTTTATCGCAACAGCTATAAAAGTAATATATAACAGTTGGTAGGGGTGGGGTTGTTCTTTCTTCCAGGGGTTGAATCTCATGCAACTAACCTGAAAATCACAAATGTGCTTTTTCTTGTTGGGTATAAAATACTTGAATGTGCAATTACATGCTTGGATTTAGATTCCTAGCAGTTAGTTTCTGATTTCTGCATACTTTAGTTGTACTTTAGATATGACTCAGAGTCCTTAACCTGTCAACCTGTTGGTTTTAACTTCTTGGAAATGTCTATCTTCAATAGAAGTGAATGTTAGTTTGCCTCAATTGAAACAAATTTATTATAGTCTTTTAGATTCTAATCTAAAGCCTTATTCATTCATTTCATTTTATTTTGGTGGTGGGGAAATGATGATCCTATGTGACTGCAATCTTAGTTAATTAAGAATCTTGAAGGTTAATAAAATTTTGGCAGTTTCCCTGTTATGGTGAGCAGCAAGAGTCATGCTCTACCTTGTAGATAGGTAAATCGAAAAGTGCGTTAGTTTTAAATATTGTTAACCTTCTGTTTCAAATTTCACTTATACTTCTACTTCAATATGAATTATTTATTGGGTTCTATTGGAATTTGTGTTTGCTTTGGATAAATTAGATGGTTTTTGTCTTGCTTCTTATATGTGATATTTTAAGTGTATATAATTGCCCATGTTCCTACGAGCTTTTGTGATTCCAGAGTCTTTGTAACATTCCTCTATATCACACTTCAAGTTGAGCCATGTGTTGGAGAGTTTGGCATTCAAGTGAGCAGAATGGGATGTGTATCCTAGCCTTGCCCAAATAATTTATCCACTTTCTTTGTGGAGGAGATATTTGGACGACCAGTGAGTTTTTGTTGATGATAAGGCTTACTTGGAAGTTAAGCGATGTCTCTTACCAAGTTACATAGTGTATCTTTTACCAATTTTTCCTGAAGCATTTGTTTGCTGATTGTTTTTGTTAAATGAAGGTATTTATTGCTTGTTATGGGCATGACTTTTCAACACCTGGCTCTTCAATCTTTTTTGTGTATAGGTCGATTGTTTCTTGGTGCCGTCATCTCACAATATAAGGTTAACAAACAAGATAGGTATGCAGATGGTTTATTTAGACTACTCTTTCTTAACCATCCCTGGTTGGCTCAACTTGTTGAAGGGATTCCTAAAAGGCTCTTTAACACCCTAAGTGAATGAATTTAAATTTACCCTTTACCTGGTGGTTAACCCTTCCTAAGGAGATTTCCCTGCGCCTACAGTCTAACGTAGAACCTTTGATTGATGGACCTTTGTGGCATTATAGGTAACTTATCCTTACCACAACTTTTTCTTACCCAAAAGCAAGAAAGACTAGTCTGTCTTTTTTCTTCAGTTTTTCTTGTTTTACCATTTGGTTTAAGGAATCAATACGATTTTTTAATTTAGTTTTTGACTTCCGAAAATTTCTTTTATTTTGATGTGGTCGTTGTCTTAGCCCCTCTTTGAATTTTGTTAGATACTTCTTGTATGTTTGATGGCCTTCACTATGGTGTATTATGTCATTTTTCTATTTGTTTGCATAGTTTATTTTATTTTATTTTATTTTATTTTTGGGTGATGGAATTGTTTTTAAAAGATGTGGGTCTCACTTCTTTGTGAGAGTGAAAGGATATAAGTTGTGTCATTTAAAAGGATAAACATTTTTCCCATATAATATTACATGTGATTATAAGAGGTGATCCCTTGAGAATGCAGATGTCAATTTTAGAGATAAATAATGTAATATCTTGGGATGTTATGGTTTTTTTTTTAATGTTCCCTAATGCATAGCCAATAAAGCACAATTTCCTAGTGAGTATGTTATAGTATGGATTTCCATACTAATGAGCTTTGTGTCAATATGATTGTTTTTAGTGTCATGTTTTTCTCCTTTTACATGACATAAGAAATTTTCATACACAAACATAAAAGTGGGTCCATCAATTCTTTTACTTTTCTTTTATTTAAAAAATAGTTGACCCCACAATTGCTTGTCTCTGTGACATGACCTAAGAATTTTTCTACAACATAATATTAGTTTTCTCCTTGTTTTTATGATCTCTATGTTATTTGGCCTTTGAGTTTCTCTTAAATACGTACAAAACGAAGGAACGACATTTCTCTTCCCACTTATTCCCATTTCTCTCTCATTTTCCCCCCTTAACAACATTTATTCAAATTTTGACAAGGTTGAGGTAAAATCATGAGTTTGAATTCCAATTGTATTAATGTGCGTGATGTACTAATAGAAAAACAATGATAAAAAACAAGTAGGCAATATTTGATTTGAAAATTGTAAATGGACAATTATTTTTGGTTTTAATTGAATTGGTTCAGTTTTGAATACCCTCAAGTTAGATAGTTTGAGAAAAAAAAAAAAATTTGATGACCTGAGTATACCAAAATAAAACCATGCAAGAGGACTGGCGATGTTAAAAAAACAGAACGAATCGCATCGAAACCAAAAAAAAACTAGCTGGAAACCCAAAAATTAAATAAATTAAAAAAAAATGAAAACTAAAAAAAATAAATGGGTTGGATTGGTTTTTAGATCTATTAAATGTTAAAATAAAGCCCATGTGGATGGCCATAATACATCAAGCCCAATAGCAACAAATTTTCTCTGACCAGCTTCATGAGTGGGTGAGCCACATAACCTCTCCTCCCATGTTGGACTTCAGTTAGACGTGACTTGGCCAACTTTCTTTAGCTTCTTGAATCGTCCACGTGGCAGGAACAGGAAAATTAATGCAGTTGAAGGTCAAATATACTATTGTTGTTATTGTTAAATGTGTTTATTTTGGAAGTTCTGATTTGAAATCCAAGTTGAAATCTACCTCCACTTCACCTAATGTGTATGTGTTATGTGTAACCTTTTTTGCATTTTCTTTTTTATTTTCATATGCTATTTTTTGATTAATGAAAGCTTTGACTTTTTTGTCACTCTTTTGCTCTTTTTTCATTTGCATGGTTGTGTTTCTATTTGTGTAGTGATTTCATATAGAAAAAATGATTTTGCTCTAACTTAAAAGATTCACTTTTTGGGCAACTTGGTTGTAGTCTTTTACTTTATTTAAAAAAAGAGGAGGGATATTCTCACTATCAAAAATTTCCACTACCAACTTACTACCTATCCAATCACCATTAGATTAACATTATCTCTCTCTTCAAAAAAAATTTAACACTCTCTCTCTCTTTGATCTAATGGTGATGTGATAGGTAGTAAATTAGTAGTAAGAGTTTTTGGTAGTTAGAATATCCTTACTCTTAAAAAAAAACATAATTAAAAGCATTGTTTTAGTTAAGACATTTTTTTTTTTAATTATTGCTTTCTACATTTTATGTCTGTTGGACCCAACTAATAGTATATTTTTTTAGTCTTTCAAATGTTGTTAAATGTTAATATTTTGATAAGAAATTACCTAAATGAGTTCCTATGAGATCAATAGGTAAAATAAATAGTTGTATTATACAAGATAAAAAATTAATTTTCGCCCCCTTCCCCTCCAATCCTGGCTCCGCCACCGGGCAAGAACAAATTAAATTAAATTATCTTTCAAAACCATATGCAAGATATTGTTAAGCTTTGGATGGAGGTTTTTTATGCAACTTATGCTGCATCTCCTCTCTTTGCACTTATGTTCCGATGCCAGTATGTTGCGGTGGGGTGTTGGAACAAATGTCTTTCAAAATATGGATTTAGTGTGACTCAATTTTTTATTTTTTATCTTGGTAAGCAGTATGACTCATTTTTCAGTGTAACGGAGTTCCATATTATTTATAAGGATCCATAAACCCAACTCAATAACTTAAAAATTTGGGTTGAAATATAATGTCGAATTATTTATTATAGTTGAAGTAAATTATTCTGCAGGTGGTGGTGCTGCATTTCCCAAACCCATATAACATTCATTTTCAGACTTAAGTGGTTCATTTAGTTTAGAATGGTTGTGTCGCTTTGCATCCATATGCTCCTATTGTTTACTCTATAAGTTCAAGGCAAGAAGATTTGGGAAATATCTATGGTACTATTGTTGTACCATTCACTCAGTACATTTATTTAATAAAAAAATAAGGAATGACTGTCATGTTTTATGGAAATGAGAGAAAAATATTTTTTTTATCCAAATATCACTTGTTGAATGACAAATGTACCTACTACAAATGTACAGGAGATGATCTCGAAGATTTGGGACAATGGAATAAGTATAACCTCTCTTACATTACACCATGCCTTCTAGCCTTTATTTACTTAATCATCCTCCTGCGGAGTGTGGTCACCTGGCACTCCAAGATCTTGCCAGAAAAATAAAATATAAAAAATTAATATGATTAATTTCTACATATTTAGTTTATGTTGGATATGAGTATTTTTTTAAAGAAAATAATCTATTTTTTCAAAATGCATTCTTTATAAGATTTTGATTTTAAGATATAGAAAATACTATAGGAACCTTTATATATTGAAATGTACAAGAAGTCTTAGAATAAAGTTTTGAATGTGTTTCACCAAAAAAAAAAATTGTTTTGAATGTGCAAAAATTATATTACTTTCTTTTTCCTGTGTTGTACCCTTAATCTAAATTAAGTCTAAGATAATTTCGAGGACGCATTTTGTAACAGCCCGTGTTAACCCGGATTGTTAACACACTATCGTATTAAGCCACGCTTAATTAAAATGCGGAATAACTTTTTCTTTAATTCAATTATGACGTCATTAACTTAGCCAACTTGATTACTTAATCATTTTCATAAAAATACTGCCTGTATGTAAATTGCAAGACAACTAACTGAATACTTCGTACATAAATATAATGTGAGTATCTAAAGCCACAGGTCTACACAAGTAGCCTGGGTCAAAATCCTGATACTTTAATTACAACATTAACATAAAAAGACGATAACAATCATGTGGCATGGACAAACCCCATGCTCACCAAATAAGGCAACAATGCCCACAAATAGTCTCAACATAAACTTAACATAAATAAAGTAGAAAACATAACAGCAGTCAAATAAACAGCAATCCACAACCAGCACGTCAGCATAATTATCAGCTCAGCTCTGGCCTCCTGCCACCTGAGCCCTCAACATTACCTGATCCTGAAATAAGCGTCCCCAAACGTGGGGTGAGATCTCTAACAAGAAATCTCAGTAAGACAAGGGGTCCTCAAGGAGTCTCCACCCCAAGCTCACTTACATGTGTAATATAAGTTCCAAAAACAGTATTACAGTATAAGTTCTAAAATCATGCGATGCAGCAATTAATCATGTCATGTGTGCTTTCAAATCTACTGGCCAGAGAAATGTAGGAATACGTGTATGCCTACATGAGTACATGGATACTACCTGCACCTCACCCACATGCTTCTCCATCTTGTATGTACTACATACTCAGGATTGCCGTCTAGGTGGACACCACATGCATATCATAATAGCTCATTACATATAAACAGCTCAACAGCATTTCCAAAATAATCAAAGCATGTAACACAGCATGCATAAACCCATCCCCATGGGACATGGTGGAACATCAAAATGGCTAAACCGAGGACACGAAAGCTTACCTTGCAAGCTAGCTATCCAAGCCAAGAGTCCAACCACTCACTAGTCCACAAACAGCAGTATCACAATCTGATATGGACCATTTAACAAGTCAATATTAATGCACAACATGCATACAACTTAAAGACTACGTCTTTCCTTTACGTTTTACGTCTTAAGGCTTCCAACAAAGCAATAAGCCCTTAATCATATGATTCTGACTTAGTCCATTAATTACAGAAGTTCAACTTCCATAAACTAGGGTCCACACACACCCCATAGCTTACTGTTCATACAGTAAAGCTACTGTCTGCGCAGAACCCAGGATATCCGGATATCAGAAGGGGCATATCCGGATATGCCATATCCGGATATCACACTGGACATATCCGGATATGTCATATCCGGATACCCAGATCCCATATCCGGATACTGATATCCGGATATCTGTTCGACAAATATCCGGATATCTCACGACAGAATGCAGTTTCTGCATTTCGTGAATATCCATCTCAAAGATCCTCTTTTAACACATGTACACGTTAAAGCATGCATCTTTAGTTCATTTTAGGTTCATATACCTTATACCCTCTTGTTTACTCATTAAACATGGTCAAGACATCAACTTTAAGCATTATAAACCCATGATCATAGTGAGGTACTTACCAAAGTTCAAAACAGAGGCAAGGTGTGCTCTTGGAGCCCTCTCAAGATACTTCAAACTCAGCCTAAGTGTGAGCACGAAAATGGCACTTCAAGGTGGGTTCTTGCACCACAAGAAGGCACTTTGAAGCTCACAATGACTACCACAAAGTAGCCATTACTAAAGCTTCAAACTCATGCTCACTAACTACACACACACAGCTTTCTCAACTCAGAATGATGGCCACAAAGAAGTCTCAAGGCTCACTCTCACCCTCACAAGTGTTTAAACAAGCATGAAAGGTGGTGATCAAGGCCAAAAGAAGAAGAAGAAGAGCAAAGGAAGCTCAAAGAGTGAAGGAGAGTCAATGGAACAGTGTTTTCCACCCTCAGCTGCAGCCTCCACGTTTTGGTGTGTGTTTCTAGGGTTTTGTGCCCTCATAATGTGCCTATTTATAGGCACAAGCCACTAATCGCACAGTATTAGCCTTAATCGCAAAGTAAAAGATCTTGATCTCAAACTTCGGATTCTAGACCTAGACATTTTTCTAAGATTTGTCATATTTTTATTTTATTTTTCGGAGCACCTTTCCGGTACGCGCTTTTCCATAGCCAGTATCAGTTCTGGCATCAGATTACGTCATTTTGACTTGAAACTTGTTTTACAAGTCCTACATAATATTCTAGTAATTATCATGCATTCGTTATAATTTTCCGGGATACTTTTCCGGTACGCATTTATACCGAGTAGCAGAACCGGTATCTGCGCTTTTCTTCCGAAAAGCGACTTTCAGTATTTTTACTCACTCAATATAATTATCTAAGCCTCATAATAATTATTAGGGTCAATTATGGAATTATTTCCTAATTATCATAATTAACTTACTAATTACCTTAATTAGCGGTGCGGGTTCTTACACATTTTTTACCAAAAGCTCACCTAAAATTCGAATTCAAAAAATTATGATAGAGAATACACCTTTTGCACAATGTTATATTTCCCTTGAATAAGTATCAGTACTGTTCTAAGTTAAAGAAGTTATTCCAATAGTATGGGAAGTGAGGTGAGTAAACCTATTTTTTGTTCTAGTTTCAAATAAAATAAGAGTAAAGTACCTCTTGGCTACTTAACAAAAAATTACAGGATCCATTTTAATCCTGTAGAAAAAAATAGATTTATTTTCTTTATGAAATTCAAAATAAACTTAGTTAGTCAAAATTGTGGTCTATCTGAAATTCAAAGACTCATATTAGTCTCTTCAAAGGACTAACATGAGTTTATTTTGAAATTTTAGAAAGACTAGGAGTCGACTTTTTTAAGGGGATTAAATTGAGCCCGTGATATTTGTTAAGTACCCAAAATTTACTTTAGTCATAAAATAATGTTATCATTATGATTTTTCGTGTCATATTTATTTTTAAATACTAGTATTAGGAATTAAAAGGCCAAATAACATACAGAGGCCATAAAAACAAGGGAAAAACTAATATTATGATGTAGGAAAATTCTTAGGTCATGTCATAGAGACAAGCAATTGTGGGGTCCACTATTTTTTAAATAAAAGAAAAGTAAAAGAATTGATGGGCCCACTTTTATGTTTGTGTAGGAAAATTTCTTATGTCATGTAAAAGGAGAAAAATATTACCCTAAAAACAATCCTATTGACACAAAGCTCATTAGTATGGAAATCCATACTATAACATCCTCACTAGGAAATTGTGCTTTATTGGCTATGCATTAGGAAACATTAGAAAAAAAAACATAACATCACAAGATATTACATTATTTATCTCCAAAATTGACATCTGCATTCTCAAGGGATAGAATATTGTAACAATCAAATAATGTTACTACCAATGTTACTATCATATCTTAACCGTTGATTTCGCCAATCAACAGTACGAATTAATAACTAATTAATGAGTTTAATTTAAAAAATGATAACCGTTGATTGACAGAAATCAACGGTTAAGATATGGTATTAACATTGGTAGTAACATTATTTAGTTGTTACAATATCATGTCCCTTAAATAAATACATAAATATTATTAAAATTGTTTGGTTACTATAGCAGTGTTGTTTTCATTTTAAATAAATAGCTGAAAAACATAAGATTTTAAATGACCTAATTGTAAAAAAAAATAAAAAAATTAACCGTTCATAAATGATAATGAGTTTTTGAACGAATCTGTAAAATAATTCCTAATCTAGGCATGTGAATTTTTTTTATTTTTTATTTTATTAAGATAGTAGGAAAATAAATTATATTAATAATATCAGTGAGAGTGTTATGTATAGAATCTTATCGGAGCAAGTATTGGTGTATCGAAATAATTACCTCAGACGTTTAGTGAAATCAGAGAGAAATTCGGATGAGTTTTAAATCGTGTGGGACCCGTTCCCACTTAAAGTCACTTAAATCACTATTCATTGTCACTAACCTCACTCTTTCTCTCTCCCTCCATAATGAGTGAGCAGTGAGCCAAACTGTAACAGCCCGTTACGTACCGGTATTGTTAACATTGATTATGATATTAAGCGCAGTTACAATCACAGCGTTTCCTTTATAAAATACGGGTAAACTTTTTTTTTCTTTTTAACATCATTTACAACATTTAAAAGCACTGTGATCATAACTCAAAACTTATTGCGGAATGATTAATACCAAAGCCTAATACCACACACTCTTTTGTTTAGAGGTTGCCAAGTGACTCCCATAAACCAACAAGGCAAAAACTCATTCTATCCATTTTCATCACTAAATGTCTTAACCCTCTCATTTACTCCAACAAATTTTAAACATATCAAATGCTTCTCATTTATTAGTATGTTTTATATTTCTTCTTTAGCTACGCGTGGTTTCAAACCGCGCACAATTTGGAGCTCTATAGCTCAAGTTATGCCAATTTTACTAACTCTTTTTTTTTCGCACGACAGGGCGCTTAAGCCCCCATTGGGCGCTTAAGCCCCCAGCGACAGAGGGTTTTTCCCACTCACAGGTGCATCAGGGCGCTTAAGCCCCATTTGGGCGCTTAAGCCCCCTCAGACAGCTTCCTGCACTTGTGCAGGAACCACACCAGGGCTGAGTTCCCGACCTTCTACCGCCCCACTTCTAACTCCGATTAACCCCAAATTTTGACATGACATAGAGGGTAACTCCACCTTCAAAATGGTATCCTATTGGACCACAGTGGAGGGAGATACGTTCTCCCAAAGTTTGCTAAAAACATGCCAATTCCCCGAAAATTGGCCAGAGTTCCCTTTGTTTTTACAACAATCCCCAATCTTGCTAATGCAACCTAAAACACACGTAGGTATATAAATTCACATGGGTGGCACACACAAGGACCAACAACGCCTTGGGGCACTTACAACCCATCACAGTCCATTTACATGTACAATATTCATAGATTTCAATCACCAAAGTTCTATTTCATGCTCCTATTAACCATACAAATAATCAATTCATAATTTAGGCTTCAAGCCCTTTACATTACGTTCACATACTTCCCATACATCATAGGTGGCTATGGACAGATCCCATGCTCACACAGAGTACACATATACATCAAAGTACAGTTATACATATACAAATGCATGACATTTTCAACATGCACAAGTTTATGGCCTCAATTCAAAACATAAATTCTTATACTAAGTGTATCCAACTGAATCCTCTAACATGTGATGCCTTCCATGTGCACCTCATGCTCCACTTCTCCAGGCTCAACCTAACCTGAAATGATGCCCCACAACACGGGGTGAGATATATAAATATATCTCAGTAAACCAAGGGCCCTGGAGGTTTCTCCACCCCATGGCTCACTCAATGTGCAAATATAACATCATGTAATATGCAAGCAATACAATATCACCCACCAACTAGAGACAACCCAAGAACATCCACGCATGGATTCACGTTCAAGGACTCCATCATATAACTCCCGAGACAATCCTGGCGCCTCTCCCATGGTTGAGAAGACTCCATGGCAATACCCAACCGGAACTCCTCATGAGCCCTATCCGGCGGATGTCCCCGTTTGGATCATCCTGGCGCCGCTCCCAGAGTCGACTCCACGGCAAAACCCGACTGGCATTCTCACAAGGATGAACCCAGCGGATGTCCAAACTCCACACGTCAACTGGCCAGTGACCAAACAATTTTTCATACAATCCAAGCAATATGTACACAAGCACATAATCACACAATGCCATAAACACATAATCCAACCACAACCTTCCACTAGGTGTGGTGGAGCACACAAGGGCTAAACCCCAGTTCCAAAGGTTACCTCAACACCGAGCCCATGCTCCATACGTAAGCTCCAAGCTTACCCGCTTCCAAAGCGTCCAAGAGAGGCAACCTATATGATCAACAACATGATCATAAATACAGTTCCAATGTAAACCATTCGCTTACACAATTAATCATCATTTAATCACTTAGGCCAAAGGCTATTCTTCCATATCATTTTACTTCAATCTCCTTTATAGATTAATTTACCAATTACACCATACATCACACATTCTTTCTTCTCATTCCACTATATCACACTATACCATTATCCAATTAAACATCATTTTATATCATACCACATCAATTTCACAACCTTTACATCATTTTTCCTCCAAACCCTTCTATGGTTCGAATTCCTCACGGTTGGTTCTACAAGGTTTTCAATTCCATTTTAACACACACACTAATCATATCATCATGTTATCATTTATACCAATGGTCCATCATTCAATTATTCAATTACACCACATACCAATTTTCATGAAAATTCCACAAATTTTCCTAAGTTAAAAACCCAACTTTTTCACCAATACCGGTACGTAACGGGCTGTTACATTTTATGGTATCAGAGCAGTTTCATTAGGGAACTCTGATGATTGTGTAATTGAGGTGAGTGCTGTATAGTTGTACGTAGACTATTATTGACTGCTACACATGTGATTCCTTAGTTTGGGCCTGATCAACCCATTTCTTCGTGTTCAATGTGTGGTCAGTATAAGATGCCTTCGTGACAACCCTGGAGCACCAATGCCAGTCTTTAGGCTAAGGTGGTGGGTGCAGTGTTGACTACCCCACGGATGGATAGGTTAGTAAGTGAATTTGGTGTAATTGAGGACTTAGTGAGAATAAATTGTGATACAGTCATTGAGGACTTAGTGAGAATGAAATTGGGATAAGATGTTTAACCAATTTGGGTAGAATGCTACCATAGTCGAATGTGGCCTGTTGGTTAGTAAAATGGTTGAGTTGAGTTGATATTGGTGTGATGATGTTGGTAAGTCTTCCCTAAGCGTTTGGGGGTTAGAAAAATCGAGTATATGTGGAATTAGTGCTATAACTTTGACATGGTGGGGAATTGGAACCCCGATGAAATTGTGAAAATTGGAATATGAGTGTTTATATTTAATATTGGATACCTTAGGGTAAAGTATAAGGTTATAAGACCCTTGATGAGGGCATGTACATGGATGACTTAATATGCTTGGAAGTAGAAGTCAATTGAAATTTCAAATTATGGATTGAGGATGGTGAGTAACTTAAGAGAACTATGGAATTGAGGTGTTGGATAATTCAATGCTGAAATTGGGACTCTAGTCCATGATGATTTAGTGATTGGCTGAATGTAAGTGAGGATATCTTATGAATAGAAAGTAAAATATAAGAAGTTGAGGAAATTGCCATGTAAGACATTGGATGAATTTGATTGAAAGTATGAGAATCCATAAGTTAAGGATGATTGGACTTGACAAATGTGAGGTGAGAAAATATAACTGAGTGTGGTGTATTAATGGTACGAATATGCTTCCATAATGTTGTGTAGCATAGAAATGTTGATGTTGTAGCTTAATTATATGTGGATAATAATCCTGTGATGGCTAAACGCCAATATATAAAAATGTGTATATCTATATGTTTTGTGAAGGCCGGGGTGCCTAAAAGTATATGTGTGTTGTAATGAACTCGAAAAAAAATTATTTTTGGTAAAAGAACAATGATGTAAGTGAAATTCCCTATGATAGGAAATGTAGAAGAGATTGTCTCTTTGGAGTGTCATTGGATGCTCAATTTGGTATGGGATCCATGATGGAGTCCCGGTGTGCAAGTTATACCATGGCACACATGTTGTTAATAATGTGACAATTAATATTTTCCTGGGTTTCCCCTTGTGGATTGAATCCTAAGAGTTGATGCTCTTGGAAGTCCCAGGCGAGCGCTGCTCGAGATTGAGATTTATCTGGTGGTCCTGATGCACTGAATGCATGGACGGTTATATAAGGGCACTCTTGGTGTTATAGTGAAATATTGAGGTGAAAAGTGAAGTTATTCTACTGAAATGGATTTCTACAGTGTGAGCATAGTTGCTATGAGTCAGGATGGACAATGGATTAGGACTGTACCGAACATGGGTACTGTTAGGAATTGAAAGTTTTGTGTCAAAATATGAGAAAGATGTGGAATCATGTGAGGATGATTATGCTATGGACTAAGACTAATGACTAGTCAAGTGAAATGAGTTGACTGTTGAGAAAAGAACCGTATTGGAAAATTATAGTGCATGGTGCAAAAGTAAGATATAACTAGTATACCACTATGTATCTGTATAGGACTCTGTTTGCCGTTATATACGGATTTGATGTGAATGTGTTTACCTTTGTGTGGCTTATATGCCCGGATTATGTGGCTATCTCCGTATGGATTATGTTCCCGGAGATTATTATTATTTTATATAAGTAATGTAGTGTGAGGTAGAACCTTGAGTTAGTGGGACTGTTAGTATAGCCATGGGCATGTTACCTCTTCTTGCGTGAATTATAAGGACAGATTCTCTGATTGGTGGGGCATTGCACCTGGGGCCCTTAGGACAGCAAGAGCTCGAGGGGTTAAACCTAAGGATGTTTTTACCCATTGCATTAGAGGATTGTATCTTGTGAGGAACGCAAGAGGTGAAATTTTGGATAATGTAAGTGAACAGTAATATGCCTAATATGATGAAATGTGTGAAGTGCCATGAGATGGTAGTTTGAATTATGAAATTGAGCACTCGGAGATGTGCATGAGTGTATACCAAGTGTGGTAGTATGAATTGTGGTTTTACGGGAGTTATGAAATGAATTGTTGGATTGTCACCCTATGTGAAGGAAATGAAAAATTGATTAGTGATGATGGATTGAGTCAAAGTTTTATGGAAAGGCTTGTGATGGCGAAATGTTAAGCTAAGTTGGTGGCCTGAGTGGCCAAGGATTTTGATAAGTGATAAATTGTGATGTAGCCGAGTAAGAAGGTGTGATACTAGATATTAAATCGGATGGTATTTGATGAAATGAAAGGTTGATATCCTTACCCTGGTGGTCGAGTTACTGATGGAGTGGTATTGATGCAAATAATAGTGAGAGGTGTGTTGAAAATACACAATGTTGATGTTGTTCTTGGCTAGGTACCAAGATATGTGATTGAGTGTGCTAGTGGTACTTTTGATAGTCCGAGAGACTTGTGTGATAGCCGATATGAATTTACAAAAGTAATGATAATGGTGGATTTGGTCCTAGTGGCATGATAAATAGGCTTTGAAAATCCCTATGTGATGGGACAGTTACGAGAGAAAGATGATATGTAACCTGGAAATGATACATACTGGTTAAATGAAATGATGATGAAGGTAAGGTGTATTGGATGAAATACATGTGGAACTGATAACATGAGTATGGAACGGTAACCAAAAAAAAAAGGAAATTGTTAATGGAAATCTTGGGCATGTTGCCTTTAATGTGAGAAATCAGTGATGAACTTTGTGTCAAGTTTTAAGGTGATCAGTTGAAATGGTAAGTATGATCTAGTGTGTAAAATTCATGAGTGGATTAGTGATTGAAAGCTTTGGAATGACCGATGTAAGGTATGGATTGAAATGTGTGGTCCGTTGAGTACCAGTAAAATGTCTTGAGGAAATGATTCGCCGTTGTGTTTTGGCGAAATTGGTGAACTTGTAAGGTTAGATTGATGGTTGAGCACTGGGATGGTGCTGGTTAAAGATAAATGCTGAGGTAAAATTGTACGTTGTAGGTTGAGAACATGAGAAAAGAAAAAAACGTGTATATACGAGTTGTGGCTAAGTGCCAAAAATGAGGATTTGCCCCTCAGAAACTAAAAGTATAGTAAGCGGGAATTAGATGATTACCCGGTGAATTGCACTGAGAGGCTGTGAGATTCCATAATAGTGTTTGATGTGGAATAAGAAATGTGAAAGAGATTGATGACAAGAGTTAATACTCCGTGGAGATAAAATTCAAAGAAGGAAAATTGTGGCTGTATTGTGCCAATAAGTAAGAGTTGCCTGTGTGGCACAGATTGAATAGGATGTAGCATAACCCTATGGGTATATAGGTTGATATGTTAATTTGGTAGGAAAACCTGCCAAGAGAAAATATGAGCTATATGTGCTAGGTAGCCGGACTTGTGAAAAGAAATTGAAAAGAAATTGAAAAGAAATTAAAAAGAAATCGGATTGGTAAAGCATTGATAGTGCACAACTGTGTGGTGCACTCCGGTTGTTCACATGTGGTGTCACCGGTTGAGATTGGAATTGGGATGGACTTGAGGTCTCCCATTGGGCCTTTGAAAGGCAAGGTCATTGTGAAATGGGGCTGAAAAGCCAAAAGATAGAAATGTAAACAATTATTTTGGTGTCCGCGCACTGATGGAGCTTCTTGGGTACGGGGGGAACTGAGATTCTCTGGCTGTATCCCGAGTTAGCTTATGTGCATAGTTGATTTTGCGGACAAAATTCCTAAAAGGTGGGGTGAATATAACACCTCGGAAAATTAAATGTGAATTTATGTGATAAAATATGGGTTTAAGAGGGAAGGATTAGTGAAAATCCGAGAATTAGGGCCAAAATGGGCTAAAAGGGCAAAATGGTAAATTGCCAAGAACGTGAACCGAGGCATGAAAAATGGAGTTAGAGATTTAATATGACAAAAATAATGCTGGAAATGGAATCAGGACGAAAAATTGAGTGGATAGGCAAGTTTTGAAAATTTTGATGAATAGTGATTTTCCCGGTGTAAAAATACTGTGGTATAATTGTACCGATAGGAGTGAAATTTTTATGAGTATTTTGAGGAAATAAAAATATGTCATGAACAAGAAAAATATGTAGGTTTTGAATTTATGATCGGAATTGGGTGAGGGATTAAAGTTAAATCGCGTGTGGGACCCGCCGAAACCAAACTCACTTACTTTTCCCCTCCCCCTCACGCTCCCTCTCTTTTCTCTCTCCCTCTTTTCTTTCTTTTTCTTTCTTCTTCTTCTCCACGTGCTTTCCTCCATGGAAGGCAAGGGCAAGAAACTTTCTTGCCCTTTTCCACACTTTTGAGCCACCAAATCAATAAAGTTCCAACACCAAAGTTGTTTGTAGTGAGGTTGTGAGTATATTATCCTTCTTGAGGGAGTCATGAAAGTGAGTGTATAATGAGATCGTTTTTCCACCCCATTGTGCGAATTTGTGGAGTTTTGGGGCCATTGGTGGTGCTTTGGCTTGGGAGGAGGCTTGATTATCACTCCTAGGAACATTTGCAAGCTATTGGTGGTAAGAATTCTTGATTTCCTTTGAGTTTCATGAATGTATAAAAATGGGTTTTTTTGTTGAAGTTGTGAGGGATGATTTGTGTAGTTAGAGAGCTCAAATGGAAAAATGCTATTAGATGAAAAGGCCTTAGAATCATGCTTGTAAGCTAGAAATGCTATGATAAATTTTGGTGAAAAAGTTGGGTTTTTAACTTAGGAAAATTTGTGGAATTTTCATGAAAATTGGTATGTGGTGTAATTGAATAATTGAATGATGGACCATTGGTATAGAGTGATAACATGATGATATGATTAGTGTGTGTGTTAAAATGGAATTGAAAACCTTGTAGAACCAACCGTGAGGAATTCGAACCATAGAAGGGTTTGGAGGAAAAATGATGTAAAGGTTGTGAAATTGATGTGGTATGATATAAAATGATGTTTAATTGGATAATGGTATAGTGTGATATAGTGGAATGAGAAGAAAGAATGTGTGATGTATGGTGTAATTGGTAAATTAATCTATAAAGGAGATTGAAGTAAAATGATATGGAAGAATAGCCTTTGGCCTAAGTGATTAAATGATGATTAATTGTGTAAGCGAATGGTTTACATTGGAACTGTATTTATGATCATGTTGTTGATCATATAGGTTGCCTCTCTTGGACGCTTTGGAAGCGGGTAAGCTTGGAGCTTACGTATGGAGCATGGGCTCGGTGTTGAGGTAACCTTTGGAACTGGGGTTTAGCCCTTGTGTGCTCCACCACACCTAGTGGAAGGTTGTGGTTGGATTATGTGTTTATGGCATTGTGTGATTATGTGCTTGTGTGCATATTGCTTGGATTGTATGAAAAATTGTTTGGTCACTGGCCAGTTGACGTGTGGAGTTTGGACATCCGCTGGGTTCATCCTTGTGAGAATGCCAGTCGGGTTTTGCCGTGGAGTCGACTCTGGGAGCGGCGCCAGGATGATCCAAACGGGGACATCCGCCGGATAGGGCTCATGAGGAGTTCCGGTTGGGTATTGCCATGGAGTCTTCTCAACCATGGGAGAGGCGCCAGGATTGTCTCGGGAGTTATATGATGGAGTCCTTGAACATGAATCCATGCGTGGATGTTCTTGGGTTGTCTCCAGTTGGTGGGTGATATTGTATTGCTTGCATATTACATGATGTTATATTTGCACATTGAGTGAGCCATGGGGTGGAGAAACCTCCAGGGCCCTTGGTTTACTGAGATATATTTATATATCTCACCCCGTGTTGTGGGGCATCATTTCAGGTTAGGTTGAGCCTGGAGAAGTGGAGCATGAGGTGCATATGGAAGGCATCACATGTTAGAGGATTCAGTTGGATACACTTAGTATAAGAATTTATGTTTTGAATTGAGGCCATAAACTTGTGCATGTTGAAAATGCCATGCATTTGTATATGTATAACTATACTTTGATGTATATGTATATTCTGTGTGAGCATGGGATCTGTCCATAGCCACCTATGATGTATGGGAAGTATGTGAACGTAATGTAAAGGGCTTGAAGCCTAAATTATGAATTGATTATTTGTATGGTTAATAGGAGCATGAAATAGAACTTTGGTGATTGAAATCTATGAATATTGTACATGTAAATGGACTGTGATGGGTTGTAAGTGCCCCAAGGCGTTGTTGGTCCTTGTGTGTGCCACCCATGTGAATTTATATACCTACGTGTGTTTTAGGTTGCATTAGCAAGATTGGGGATTGTTGTAAAAACAAAGGGAACTCTGGCCAATTTTCGGGGAATTGGCATGTTTTTAGCAAACTTTGGGAGAACGTATCTCCCTCCACTGTGGTCCAATAGGATACCATTTTGAAGGTGGAGTTACCCTCTATGTCATGTCAAAATTTGGGGTTAATCGGAGTTAGAAGTGGGGCGGTAGAAGGTCGGGAACTCAGCCCTGGTGTGGTTCCTGCACAAGTGCAGGAAGCTGTCTGAGGGGGCTTAAGCGCCCAAATGGGGCTTAAGCGCCCTGATGCACCTGTGAGTGGGAAAAACCCTCTGTCGCTGGGGGCTTAAGCGCCCAAATGGGGGCTTAAGCGCCCAAGTTGGGGGCTTAAGCGCCCAATGGGGGCTTAAGCGCCCTGTCGTGCGAAAAAAAAAGAGTTAGTAAAATTGGCATAACTTGAGCTATAGAGCTCCAAATTGTGCGCGGTTTGAAACCACGCGTAGCTAAAGAAGAAATCTAAAACATACTAATAAATGAGAAGCATTTGATATGTTTAAAATTTGTTGGAGTAAATGAGAGGGTTAAGACATTTAGTGATGAAAATGGATAGAATGAGTTTTTGCCTTGTTGGTTTATGGGAGTCACTTGGCAACCTCTAAACAAAAGAGTGTGTGGTATTAGGCTTTGGTATTAATCATTCCGCAATAAGTTTTGAGTTATGATCACAGTGCTTTTAAATGTTGTAAATGATGTTAAAAAGAAAAAAAAGTTTACCCGTATTTTATAAAGGAAACGCTGTGATTGTAACTGCGCTTAATATCATAATCAATGTTAACAATACCGGTACGTAACGGGCTGTTACACAAACTAAAGTCTGATCGCCCTTGAGTAATGATATGGACTATCCTATCAGACAGAATAGCCCCAATGTGAAGATTATGGTCCCCTAGCAGAGTATAAAGCAGCACTGCTCTTTCCACATTGACATCACTCAAATTAGTGGAAGCTATGATCGTGGAATTGATGAAGGAATGCCAGAAAATTGCCTCTTCATTGAGGTCCAGCCGATCTAATTTCTCTGGTACATCCGGCTGACCATGTTTGGATTTCCAGGCAGAGTGAGGTTGAGTGATACCCTCACGGATTGTTGCAGCTAAAGCATGCATTTCTTCCCTATACACCCCTTCAACAGGCTGCATCCTGTTGAATGTGTCCGTAAAATAACAGGACTGTGTAGCTTCCCAAGAGGTGTGCAGGAACCTCTCTATCTGGAATGGTGTGAAGGAGACCTCTTTCCCCCTTACCCAGCTCTTCCTTGTTCTGTCTACAGTGTCCTCATCAGCATTTGCACAAAATTCGCGCAAAATTGTACTGCAGCTTGCTCTTGGGAACTGAACCAGTTTGTTCCACCCTCTCCTCTGGATTGTCATGCTTACCGGACAGTCGTCCTCCATAAAACTACTAATTCTTCTTTCTTGAATTATCTTCTTTTTCAAGAACCAGTTGTTGTACCGGTCCTGTGCTTCTGGAGTTAGGAACCGATTGCCATCAAAATCGACCAGAGCAGGGGCTCTAGGCCTTTTCGTGCCAGATGCACCAGTAGTCTTTTTGGCGGTCTTCTTTCCCTGTACTCAGAAAATTCCAACACAATAGAATACAGGACAGGTGTAACTATTAAGCACGGAAAACAACCCAATTCCCAGATGCCAATAAGGTGTCATGGTGTAAATCAAAGTCATGTGAGATCAAATTTTCATGAACCAACAACTTAGCAATCTGATGCTATTAGGGCAATGGGTGTGCAAGTCATGCAATCCAGATACCAATAGCTACACATGGTATGACCTTACATGAATCATGCATTAGGGAATTTTAACTCATACCATTTATCAAACACCTAACATGCATGATAAAAAACCTAACCATACTCACATTTCATTACCAATAAACCTACCATGTTAGAATGCCCACTTCAACCACACATTGCAATAGAAAACAATATCTTTAAAACTTACCTTGTCTCCAGCCATTGTTGATTATTTGTAAGAGAAATGTACAACCTTGAGCTTTGAGAAATCAAATTCAGCACCAAATGGTAACCCACACCTTTGAGAGAGATGAACAATGTAAGGAAGGAAGAAATATGGTGGTGGTAGGGGGGTTTGTGGTGGTGAAGTGTGTGTGTGTGAGATAAGAAAAAGAAAGGGAAGAGGGAGAGGGGGTGGTTGGCGGCGCGGCTGGGGGAGAAGAAAAGGAATGGTAAAAATAAACTAGGGTTTTGGCCCTTTTAAAAAAAAACTGTCGCGACTCCCGCGCTCGCAGCGTGGGTCTCACGCTGGGAGCGCGGTCACCACTGGCCATTTTCATCCTCTGGCGCTCCGAGCGCCATTCCCACGCTACAAGCGTGGGTTTGTTTTCTCACGCTCATAGCGTGGGAACCACGCTAGTAGCGTGGGTTCCTCTGCCTTTTCTTGGTTTATGGCGCTGATAGCGCGGTATCCACGCTATCAGCGCGGGACCCTCTGGCTTTTTCTTATGTTCCACGCTGCCAGCGTGGGCTTTAAGAAATTCATCCCATTTCCCAGCTCTTGTCACACTTACAATTTTAAAAACAAGCATCTAAACTAAACAAATTGAAAAATTTCCACTGGGTTGCCTCCCAGCAAGCGCTTGTTTAACGTCACGAGCCTGACTGGAACCGTGATTACTCAGGTGAAGTTAAAGGGACAGAAATTGTCTCCCTATTCACAGGTTCTCCATAGTAGAACTTCAACCGATTCCCATTTACCTTAAAAGGTATCTCAGCATCAAGAGGAGATATCTCAATGGTACCATATGGAAATACATTTGTCACTACAAAAGGACCAGACCAACTAGATTTAAGTTTACCTGGAAACAACCTCAGTCGAGAGTTGTATAATAATACCTGTTGACCAGGTGCAAAATCTTTGTGCTTGATCTTGCTATCATGCCACAGCTTAGTCTTCTCTTTGTAAATCTGTGCACTTTCATATACAGTTCTTCTGAACTCATCAAGCTCATTCAGCTGTAATATTCTCTTCTTTTGAGCTCCTGATGGTTCAAAATTTAAAAACCTTGTAGCCCACAAGGCTTTGTGTTCTAACTCCATTGGCAAATGACAAGGTTTGCCATACACCAATTGGTAAGGTGACATGCCAATTGGAGTTTTGAACGCAGTTCAATACGCCCAGAGTGCATCATCAAGCTTCTTAGCCCAATCCTTCCTAGAAATTCCCACTGTCTTTTCCAGGATTCTTTTTATCTCCCTATTGGAGATTTCAACTTGCCCACTAGTCTGGGGATGATATGGTGTGGCTATTCTGTGTCTCACCCCGTATTTAACTAGCAAGCTCTCAAAATGTTTATTACAAAAGTGGGTACCCCATCACTGATAATAGCCCGAGGTACTCCAAACCTTGTAAAAATATTTTTCCTCAAAAAATTGACAACCACTTTAGCATCATTAGTGGGAAGAGCAACAACTTCTACCCACTTAGAAACATAATCCATAGCAACAAGGATATACTGGTTGGAATAAGATGATGGAAATGGCCCCATAAAGTCAATGCCCCATACATCAAACAGTTCTACCTCTAATATATTATTCAGAGGCATCTCATCCTTGCGTGAGATATTACCTGTTCTCTGACACTTATCATATTTTTCCACACAATCCTTCGCATCCTTAAAGAGTGTCGGCCAGTAGTAACCGCTTTGCAAGACTTTCTGAGCGGTTCGATTACCTCCAAAGTGGCCTCCATAGTTGGAAGAATGGCAATGCCACAAAATTTGACTCATTTCAAACTCAGGGAAACATCTGCGAATGATCACATCAGCACATTGAAAATAGAGATGTGGATCCTCCCAAAAATATCGCCTTACATCCCGCAGAAATTTCTTCTGTTGTTGCCTTGTAAGGTTAGGAGGCAACTCCCTTACAACTTTGTAATTGGCGAAATCTGCGAACCATGGAGGAACAAAGACTGCCATTACCTTTTCATCAGGAAAATAGTCATTGATTTCTTTTTCCGGACTATCTTGTAACTCTTTTTCCAGAATTCGGGAGAGATGATCAGCCACTTTGTTCTCTACTCCAATTTTGTCTCGGATCTCCAAATCAAACTCTTGAAAGAGTAGCATCCACCTCAGCAGTCGTGGTTTGGCATCCTGCTTAGTCATCAAAAACTTAATAGCAGAATGGTCAGTGAAAACAATGATTTTAGATCCTAACAAGTAAGGTCTAAATTTGTCTAGTGCATAAACCACTGCTAACATTTCTTTCTCAGTTGTTGCATAATTAACCTGAGCATCATTCAAAACTTTGCTAGCATAGTAAATGACATGTAACAATTTTTCCTTACGCTGACCAAGGACTGCACCAATTGCATAAGCACTGGCGTCACACATGAGTTCAAATGGAAGGTTCCAATCAGGAGCTGTAAGCACAGGAGCTGTAGTAAGCTTCTCTTTCAACAAATAGAATGCCTTCGAACATGCATCATCAAACACAAACTCAGAGTCTTTCACCAAGAGTTGGCTCAATGGTTTAGCAATCTTGGAGAAATCCTTGATGAACCGCCTGTAAAGACCTGCATGTCCTAGGAAACTCCTAACAGCATTTACATTTACGGGAATGGGAAGTTGTTCAATTAACATCAATTTTGCTTTATCAACTTCAATCCCAGCATTAGAGATTTTGTGTCCCAATACTATACCTTCAGTTACCATAAAATGGCATTTTTCCCAATTCAGAACAAGATTAGTCTCATTACATCTTTTTAAAACTTTAGACAAATTTTTCAAACAAGAATCAAAGTTTGAAGCAAAAACAGAGAAGTCATCCATAAACACCTCTAAACATTTCTGCACCATATCAGAAAAGATGGAGAGGATACACCTTTGGAAAGTGGCAGGTGCATTGCAGAGGCCGAACGACATTCTTCTGTATGCAAAGACTCCAAATGGGCAAGTAAAAGCTGTCTTTTCCTGGTCTTCAGGAGCTACAGGTATTTGGTTGTAGCCTGAATAACCATCCAAGAAGCAATAATAAGAGTGGCCCGCCAGTCTTTCCAGCATTTGATCAATAAAAGGTAGTGGGAAATGATCTTTTCGAGTAGTTGTGTTCAATCTTTTGTAATCTACACACACTCTCCAACCTGTGATAGTTCTAGTTGGGATCAACTCTTGCTTTGCATTGGTAACTACTGTCACACCACCTTTCTTTGGTACTGTTTGAACTGGGCTTACCCACGCAGCATCAGAAATTGGGTAAATCATTCCTGCATCAAGAAGCTTTACAACTTCTTTTCTCACCACCTCCTTCATTGTTGGGTTTAATCTTCTTTGTGGTTGTCTCACGGGTTTGATATCATCTTCCATGAGAATCTTATGTGTACAAAAAGAAGGATTTATGCCCTTCAAATCAGTAATAGACCATCCTATAGCGGTCTTGTGAGCTTTCAAAACTTCAACCAGCTCATTTTCTTGGCCTTCGGAGAGGTCTTTGTTGATGATTACTGGATAAGTATCACCATCTCCCAGGAACACATACTTCAAAGTGTCGGGTAATGGTTTCAATTCAACCTTAGGGGCACCAACCTCTACATCTTCAGCTTTTTCTTATAGCACCTCCACAGTAATTCCTTCTTTTTCAAAGGGTATATGATCACGAGCTTTCAACTCATCAATCTCTTGAGGACGCTCCTTCTTGTGTTGAATGGTTTCATGAAAAGAATCAACCTGGAAACAATCATTATTCTCAGCAGGTCTCTTCATAGCTTCTGAAACATTGTAGATGATCTCCTCATCATTCATTCTCAGTTTGATCATCCCTTGTTCAACATCAATTAAAGCTTGGGCTGTAGCCAAAAAGGGTCTTCCTAAGAGCATGGGTTTCTCACTTCCTTCTCCCATATATAACACCACAAAGTCCGCAGGAAAGATAAACTTATCAACCTTGACAAGAATATCTTCTATAATACCATTAGGTTTCCTCACAGATCTATCAGCCAATTGGAGAGATACCTCGGTAGGCTTCAATTCTTCAATCACCAAAGATTTTTACACTGAAAAGGGCATCAAATTAATGCTAGCCCCAAGATCACATAAAGTTTTTCCAATGCCAATATCATCAATAGCAATAGGGATATTAAAACTCCCCGGATCACTAAGCTTATCTGGGATCTTCTGCTGGATAAAAGCACTACACTCCTCAGTGAGTGTTACAGTTTGGCATTCTTGTAGCTTCTGCTTCCTGGATAAAAGATCCTTCATGAATTTTGCATATCCAGGCATATTTTCTAGAGCTTCAGCAAAAGGAATATTGATGTGTAGCTTCTTTAAAATGTCCAAGAATCTATCATAATATTTTTTATAGGCTCCCTTCTTGAATCTTTCTGGATAGGGTGCCTTAGACATCACATATTCGTGGCTTAACTCATGCTTTTTCTTTGCCATAACTGGTTGCTCTTCAACCTGTTCTTTTTCAACGACAACTTCATTTTCACTTTCTTGCACAATTACCTCAATCTCTGGATCAATCGCTTCCTTATTCTGTTCCTCCTTCCCCTTTGTTTTGTCTTCCATATTCATTGCTGGTTTTGTTGGAACTGTCAATATTTTACCGCTTCTTGTGGTAATAGCCATACAATCATCATTTGGATTGATAACTGTATTGTTTGGGAAGGTACCTGGAAATCTCTCTGTAAATTGCTTGGCCAGCTGACCTATCTGATTCTCCAGGTTCTTGATGGAAGCATTTGTGTTTTTATTATTGGCTCTAGTCTCCTCCATGAAAGCATTGGTATGTTGAGCCATCTCATTAGAAGCCTTAGCCATTTGAGCAAAAGCTTTTTCCCACTCAGCTGGCTCTCTTTGTTGATTCTGCGAAGATTGAGCATAATTGTTGGTATTGTTAGATTTAAAATCCATACCAGATCCTTGAGTCCTCCGCTGAAAATTATTGTTACCACCAGGGAAATTCTGATTTCGCTGGAAGTTTTGTTGTTGTGGAGGACGCTGATCATACCAGATCCCATTCACCTGTAATTGTTGAAGTGAATCTTCTGATAATGGATTCGGACACTCACTGGATTCATGACTTTCTTGGCATTTATCACAAACCAGAGGAGTTATTTGAACCTTTGACACTTGAAACTTGTCAAATTTCTCACTTAAACTGTCAAACTTTTTAGACAATGATATTACATCACTATCTGCTGGTTTTGTTGCTGCTCTTTTTATGGGAGCTAGCACACTTTCATTCTCATTCCTTGCAAGTTTTTTGATCAAATCAATAGCCTGCTCGGATGTACTTTCCCGAATAGAACCTCCAGCGGCACTATTTATTATCATCCTTATTTTAGGAGTGATTCCATTGAAGAATATTGCCACTTTTCTATCATCATCTCCTTCATAATGTGCACACTTCCTGTTAAGTTCCTGGAATCTGTTCCATGTTGCACAAAGTGATTCTCCTTCCAGCTGGCAAAAATTTGTGATTTCATTCACCAGCTGATTATATTTCTCCATGGAAAAGAAATGAGCAAAGAATTTGCTTGACAAATCTTCCCATGTAAGGATGCTATTTGTTGGCTGTCTTTCAATCCATCTCAATGCCTTTTCCTTAATAGCAAAAGGGAATAACCGGAGCCTGATAGCATCGGTAGATACTCCATTGTGCTTAGTTGTATCACAGACCATCAGGAATCGGTCTATGAACTCATGAGGATCTTCATCATCAGCACCAGAAAACTGAACCCTTTCCACCAAAGAAATCAATGATGGCTTTAGTTCAAAGTTGTTGGCCTCCACATTTGGCCTCACTATGCTTGAATTGGCTCTGTTGAATACTGGAGTCAGAATCGTATTCAACAGTCTTAGAGGTTGATTGTTTGCATTTCCTCCTCTTCCATGACCAGCATTGTTGTTTTCTGCCATCTCTTGAATTGATTGTAAAGGTATGTGCTTAGAATCTTCCCAAATGATCTGTCTAGCAGCCTTCCTTAGTTGCTTTTCGGTCCTTGCAATTTCAGAATCAATTACAAATTCCTTAGGCGGAAGTCTGCCTCGCATAAAACTCAGGAAAATTATTAGTAGCACCTGAACAACACAAAACAAGATAAAAAGAAACAAAATCCAATCTCAAGAATCAATGGTTATTTGTAATATTGAATTTTCAATCCCTGGCAACGGCGCCAAAAACTTGATGACAATTCGCAAGTGTACTGATCGCACAAGTAATAAAGTAGTAAGTAAGATCGTCTCCACGGGGATTGTAAAACAATTACTACGATAACCAATCCTCTTAAGTTAGATGAATCAATTGTGGTTTTAACAAATATTGTAATTAATTGAAAAGTAAAAGACTTGTTTTTAGATTTTCGTGAGAAAGAATAAAATAAGAATGTGAATGAAATGTTTTTGTAAAAGATGTGAGAAAGTACTGTAGCCAGAGTACATTCACCAAATGCTCCTAATTTTACTTTGGATTGATTCACAGTATTTATCGAAATTAACAACTCAGACAAATTATCATCTTTAGAATAATTAGTTAGATCCCAATCCCTTGGTGATCTAACCCTTTAATTCAATTGGAACCCTAATCCCTTAGTAATCCCGCATGAAAATAAGCTTTATGCAGATAAATCCCACGACTGCAATTCATACAAGTCTATTCCTAGAACATGCATGAATCGTCATCTTTATCTCCTTTCAGAATCAGAATTCCAATATTCCTATTGCAAACCCTAATCCCCAGAATATCATCCCCTATTAGGTTGATGAGATCTAACAGAAATAATATCAATACGCACAAGATAAAGATGAAGTATATTAAAATCAACACATAAAGTAATTCAATCCTTCGTATCAATTGTTCATAAAGGGATCATGACCCTGACTACAGAAAATAGATCTAGCCAATCAACATCATGATCGCTGATCTGAATTCAACATAAACTTAAAGTAAAATAGAAAGAAAAATACAGGAACGGGATGACGAACACGAAGAACGCATTCCTTTCTTCTCCAAGCCAGATCTACCTCTAGGTTTTGTGTGTCTCTTCTCCATGAGCTTTTCTTTGTCCTTTTTGACTACATTTACTGCATCTTTCTTGTGAAATCAATACAAACTCAGTGTAACACCTGATATTCAGATTTTGGACAATTTTAACAGTTATTCTGCCTTTCTTGCATCACATTGAGTCACTTTCTTCTTCTTTTTGTCTTGTAATTTCTTATATGCTGATCGCATATCAATGGGAAAAACATTTCTCAAGCTGCTTGAGATAAGTTTATCTCCGGCCACCCCAAAGCTACGTCATTTTGATTATTTATTTCCTTATATTTATTGACTCACCTTTGAATGGTAATGATTCCCTTTTTCTCTCTCCTCCTTTATCACCGTTGATCCATCTTTGAGCGGTTATGATTTAGTAACCGGAGATAAAGTTATCTCCAGCAGGTTGAGAAATGATAAGCCATATATATATATATATATATATATATATATGTATATATATATATATATATAGGGATAAACATTGGTTTTTTGATCCTTTTGCCATTCATTAATTAATTAATAATCATTTTGCCCCTTATTCAAAATTATTTAGCAATCTGCCCCTATTTAATCGATTAACTTGAAGATTTAATCGATTAAATGGTCAAAACTGGCAAAAATGGTTGACTTGAAGATTTAATCGATTAAATCATCAAGTTAATCGGTTAAATCTCCAAACAGGCAACAAATGTCAAATCTTCTCTGTAAATAAAAGCAGATTTCATGCATATGAAGCAAATCAACAAGAATAGATAACCAAACAAAGGGATTGGATATTGTAACAACCAAATAATGTTACTACCAATGTTACTATCATATCTTCACCGTTGATTTTCGCCAATCAATGGTTTTCATTTATTACGAATTAATAATTAATTAATGAGTTTAATTTGAAAAATGATAATCGTTGATTGACGAAAATCAACGGTTAAGATATGGTAGTAATATTGGTAGTAACATTATTTGGTTGTTACAATATCATGTCCCTTAAATAAATACATAGATATTATTGCAATTGTTTGATTATTGTAGCAGTGTTGTTTTCATTTAAAAGAAATAGCGGAAAAACATAAGATTTTAAATGATCTAATCGTAAAAAAAAAAAAATAACCGTTCATAAATGATAATGAGTTTTTGAACGAATCTCTAAAATAATTCCTCATCTAGCCATGTGAATTTTTTTACTTGTTTTTTTATTAAGATCGTAGGAAAATAAATTATACTAATAATATCAGTGAGAGTGTTGTGTATAGAATCTTTTCGGAGCAAGTATTGGCGTATCAAAATAATTACCTCAAAACAAGGTTTATATTTTTTAAAATAAAAGTTTACTAGATACTGTTCTATTGGACATGATATTTCAAATATAACTTTTTTAAGGATATTTAAAATTATATTAATTCAATCTTATTTAAAGTTGTAATAATGTATCAGGATTATTGTCCAGGCTATGTGTTGTAGTCTTGTGACTTAGATACTCACTTTATTTATATATTGAGGTATTTCAGTTAGTTGTCTTGCAATTTACATACAGGCAATATTTTATGGTAAATGATTAAGTAATCAACTTGGTTAAGTATTAATGACGTCATAATTGAATTAAAGAAAAAGTTATTCCGCATTTTAATTAAGCGTGACTTAATAAGATAGCATGTTAACAAACCGGGTTAACACGGGCTATTACAATTCACTCACAGTATAATAGCAATAATCAGTAAATAATGCAGTAAATACATATCCATACGGTGTGTGAAGACATCTCCAGGAGACATCCCTCGATCTCTTATGTTGTCCTAAGGATACTCAGCTGCAAAATAGTCCTACTAGCCAGAGAATCTACCAAGTATGATTTACGCATCATCATGCAACATACAAACATAGGGAAACACCATCCTATACCACACCTAAAGTGTAACACCCCGTGTATACCCGATTTGTTAACATGTCATCGTATTAAGCCACGCTTAACTAAAATGCGGAATAACTTTTTCTTTAATTCAATTATGACGTCATTATACTTAGCCAAGTTGATTACTTAGTCATTTACATAAAAACATCGCCTATATTGAGTTGCAAGACAGCTAACAGAAATACCTCAATATAATATAAAGTGAGTATCTAAGTCACAGGACTACAACACGTAACCTGGACAATGTCCTGATACATTATTACAACTTCAAGTCTAAAAGCATAAAGTCAAGTCAATGTGGCATGGACAATCCCCATGCTAACCAAATAAGGCAACAGAGCCCAACAGCAGTCTCGATACAAATAACCATAAAATGAAGCTAGCAGGATAATAACAACAGGCATAATCCAGCATCTAAGCATAACAGCATACTCAGCAAGCAACAGTCAACTAAGCTCCAGCCTCCTGCCGCCTGAGTTCTCAACCCCAGCATTACCTGAATCTGAAATGGTGTCCCAAATGTGGGGTGAGATCTATAACAAGAAATCTCAGTAAGACAATGGG
This sequence comes from Gastrolobium villosum, assembly GCA_032173675.1. Taxonomy (NCBI): domain Eukaryota; kingdom Viridiplantae; phylum Streptophyta; class Magnoliopsida; order Fabales; family Fabaceae; genus Gastrolobium; species Gastrolobium villosum. The sequence continues at coordinate 88,799 of JAVKPL010001555.1, read as the reverse complement.
TCCTCAAGGATCTTCCACCCCAAGCTCACTTACATGTGCAATATAAGTTCTAAAATAGTTTAAATAATATAAGTTCCAAAATAGTGCAATGCAACAGATAATCATGTCATATGTGTCAATAACTATTCTACTGATAAGAGAAATGCAGGAATACGTCTATTACCCACACATAATGCAAGACGCTACTTGCACCCACCCACAAGCTCACCACCTTGTATGACGCCACATACTCAGGCTTACCGTCTAAGTGGAAACAACACATACATATTATAAGCCATTGCACATATCAGCTCAAAAGCATTTCCAAGTATAAAAGCATGTAAACACAGCATGCATATAAACCATCCCCCATGGGACATGGTGGAACCAAACAATGGAAAAACCGAGGACACGAAATCTTACCTTACAAGCTAACTATCCAATGCCAAGAGTCTTCACAGCTCAAGGTCCACACACAATAGAATCACAATCTATTTCGAACCACCAACAATATCAATATACATACTCTACAAGCATCCCCATACAGACAATGCCTTTTTCTTACGTTTCATGTCTTTAGGCTTTTCACAAAGCCACAAGCCCTTAAACACATAGGTCCTGACTTAATTTAATTATTACAGAAGTCCAACTTCATCAAAATAGGGTCCACAAACCCATAACTCAGTTCTGTATGAACAATACCATCACTGTCCTCGAAAACCCAGAATACCCGGATATATGTCAGGGGCATATCCGGATATCAATATCCGGATATCTCTCTGCCAATATCCGGATATTTCCATCCCAATATTTCACGGCAGAATTCAGGTGTGTTTAGCATTACCCAACGTTAGGTTAAACTTTTACCGATTACAGTAGCTTAAACATGCATTTCTAGGTGTGTTTAGCATTACCCAACGTTAGGTTATCATCTTACTTCATTACATACATCAAAGTTCCAATTTTAATCACTTAAACTCATGATCAAGGTTGATTATGTTTACCAAGCTCTCAAAATAGAAAATGGCAGTGATATGGAGCTTCCAATGCCACTCCACAGAACAGCAACCAAAAGGCCACAAAAATGCACTCCAAGATGACACATTTCTCTACAAAGAAAGCTTCTTGGAGCCTCCACACTCAAGACAATGGCTCCTTCTTCCCCAACAAAGAAGTCAGGCCCTAAGCCTCCCAAAAATAGTAACCAAAGCTCGGCAACAAAGGCCTCTCACCCACTCAAGGTTGCTCACACCAAGGTATGATGATCAAGAGAAGAAATCAAGATCAAAGGTGGTGTCTTTGGTGGGAAATGGAGGAAGAAAGCCTTAGGACCAAGTGGTGAAGGAGGTAGCAGCCTAAGGCACTAAAACTCACGTTCAAAAGGTTGAGTATCAGCCTAGGTTATTGTGCAAGGGTCCTTAAGTAGTCCATTTGATTTTAATCGCACTGTATTAGCGCTAAATGCTACGCTTAGCATTTTAATCCCAAACTTATGATTCTTAACCTACTCATTTTTCTAAGATTTATCATACTTTTATTTTATTTTTCGCAGCACCTTTGTGGTACGCGCTTTTCCATAGCCAGTATCAAATCTAGCACCAGTTCTCATTATTTTGACCTAAAACTTGTTTTACTAGTCGTATGTAATATTCTAGGAATATTCATGCACTTATTATAATATTTTGGGATACTTCACTAGTACGCATTTATACCGGGTAGAAGAACTGGTATCTGCACTTTTCGTCCAAAAAGTGACTTTCAGTATTATTACTTACTTATTATAATTATTAAAGCCTCATAATAATTATTAGGGTCAATTATGGAATTATTTTCTAATTCTCACATTTAACAAATTAACTTCCTTAATTAACGGTGCAGGTTCTTACACAAAGCATACACATACGTGTAACAAAGCATTAAACTACTTTATTGCATTTACAAACACTATCAACAACCACTAACCATTCAGGGCTTGATGGAACAATAAAGGGATTAACACCCAAAGTTCGAAGGCTTACCTCAATTGCTTCCAATCTCAACCTTTGTTCTTCACCAACTCAAACAATCAAGCTTTATAATCAATACCAATTCAAGTGAGCTAATCACGCTTCGTGGCTTCCTCCAATGGTTGGTCCACCAGGCTCAATCCTAGCCATCACATGGACATAATTAACATCCAACCAAATCATTGTTTACCAATGCAAGAAAATCCACAAACCAAGTATATAACCTTGAGATTCTCAAAGCATAATCAAATGACTATCTAAGTTCATTTCTACCATTTATTTATCATTTCTAACAACTTTTACAAAGGATTTAAGCTAAAATCAAAATCAAACTCATGCAATCCAAAAACACTATTCATCATCTTCCTCAATCTTATAATCTCCATGAAAACTAAGTTTAAGGAGTGGAAACTTACCCCAAGAGATCACACAACCATGGAATGTTGATCTCCTAAGCTCCCCTTAAAGGAAATGCCTCTAGACACTTCCAATCTTCAAGATCTTGTCCCCCAATCAAGCCAAGATCTCCACCCACAATGGTTCCCAACTAACAATGAGTGATGGGTTTTGAAGAGGAAGGAATTTGATGCAAGTTTGCCTTTGGAATGGACTGTTTTGGGTGAGAGATCAGTGAGCTAGGGTTTTGGGCATGAAAATGGGTTCTCTCCCTCTCACTCTCAATTTTGTCGAAGAAGAAGAAGAATGGAATGGGTTGTGGTGTTTTACCCCTTACAGCACTTTTTACCTCAACAGTGACCCTAATTCATATAATTAGGCCTTATACTTAATTTTACCCACTAATACAAGATTAATTGCCTAACTACATGCAATCAATTAAATTTCATGGTGAGGGATATTATAACTTGGGCTATACTTGTCCAATTGATGTGATCTTGGACTTGTTAGAAAGATAAAAGATAGATCTACAACTTCAATGAAGAACACAAATCCACCATCTTAGATACTAAAAATTGGCTGTAAGATAGCTTTAAGAAGATTATTACTAAATCATTGCTCCTCATTTATCGTTTTAAGTCCTTCTAACTAACACATTGCTCCAATGCTCTGACTTAACAATTTAAACTTGAAACGAATATATTTTTAAGTCAGAATCATGTCAAATTATGAATACTACAAATTCTATTGCATTTGATAATATATAACATATTATTGACCAATTAGAATGACATTTATCATACTTTTTGTAACGCCCTCCCTTGTATGCATCCAAGAGAGTCGTTTGCTAAGCGGAATTAGAGTCTTTAACGTCACTTTAGCTACTAAAAATCTAATTTTAGTGTTTCTAATCAAAACTTATAGTTGAAATCGTCTTTCTTCTAGAAATCAGAGTATGTTAAAAAATTTCTTAAGTTGCTGAAAATATTATTTCAAAGGCAAAACCGTACTGTCTTTAAAAATTCGTATAAATTCCATTCCGAGTTAAAAAAATATTCCTTGTGATTTAGAAAGAGCACGTCTTGGGCTTCGCGTGCATATAATAGTAAATCGGATTTCGTTTTCCCCTTGAAACATAACCCGTAAGGTGCTCGCAAAACTGTTAAAAATTCAGCACTTAATAAAACGTTCAAAAATCCTTTTCGCAAAACGTTTTCAGATTTTTCCAAAACAGCCGCTGTTCATGCAAGACTAAAATAGAATTTAAGATGATAGTGTCTACAGTCATCCAAGTGCTCCAAAATATAAAGCAATTACAGTCATCCAACAATTAAACAGCAACAACAAAAGTCCAAGCATCAGCAAGTAACGGCATACATCACGCCTTCAAATGCTCTTTCGTCCTCCTGCCATTTTATGAAAATAGCAGCCCCAAATGGGTGAGAATTATCTCATTAAAGTGGCAAAAAAACCAATAACGCAACAGTATTAAACTAGGCACAAAATCATAAACAGTCACTTCAACATATCATGTTCCTTGTCCTTTTCCTTTCCATCATATATATATATATATATATATATATATATATATATATTGCGTATATAACGCCTTCCTTTTGCGCTCTTAGCACCGTCGTGCGCGCAATACACAGTGGAGATCCCATAAATCGGCACCCTCATAGGTGGGTTCCAACTGTGGCCTATGTGGACTAATGCCAAATGTCCCATGCCCTGGTACCGGAAGGATGCCTATATGATGCGTGCTCAAACACATGGTCTTGTACATAACTATTCTAAATTGCAAGGCTATATGAATTTGGTACATGCATGCCATGCTATGCTGTCGCACACAAAATAGAAAATAAATGCGGTATGATGTAAGGTGCATGCTTATATCATACTTTTCATGTACGTTATGCTGCCACATAACAACTTTACCTCATAATCATAACATGGCAGAATACTTTTATCATAAGGAACATAATCTTACGGAGTATGGAGCATCATGTTACAATTTCATACACTAGTCAATGTTACATTAGGTAATATCGCCTAACACTTACCTTGTGTGCCTTAACTAATTACCAAACAGCAGCGAAATATGCTACGTTTCTCACTGTTTATCTGCACCTAAATCAAGTGCAATAAATCACTTTACAACAACATCTTAAAGCAAAACAATGAGCAAAATAGTGAGCAAAAAGAGCAATGTTTTATAGCAAAACAGTGAACAAAATAGCAACGTTTTACAGCAAAATAGTGAGCAAAAAATAGCAACATTTTTCTTAAACAGTGATCAGAAAACAGCAACGTTTTGCTTAAAAATAGTGAGCAAAAATAGTGATGTTTTGCAGCATAAACAGTAACGTTTATTTTAACATAAACAACAATGTTTTTAGCAGCAAAAATAGTAGCATTTTACAGCAGCAGTGAATAGCATACAGTAACGTTTTTAAACAGCAGACAGTAATGTTTTTAAGAGCAGAAATAGCAGTATTTTTTAGCAGAAATAGTGACATTTTTCTAGCGAAAATAGTAGCATTTTTTAACAGAAACCATAACGTTTACAGCAACAGACAGTAACATTTTTAAACAGCAACAGTGGCAATTTTTAACAAAAATAGTGACAGCATACAGCAACATTTTTTTAAACAGAAACAGTGGCATTTTATTAACAGAAATAATGACAGCATACAGTAGCCTAATCACATGTGGAAAACATACTTTAAAAATAGGACTTAGCTTACATTAAACTTGCCAAATCAAAATTTATATTATCAAAACAAACATATCCAGGAGACTTTATTCCATAACCTTACTACTTCATGCAATGTGTGCAACAAGGATTAAGCATGCTATTTATCATATAATGTTTCATAGAATTTTAAAGCATACAAGTTATCTCCTAACGGCCCCACACTTATCCTTTTATTATGCTCATCCTAAGGTCTACAACATGATATGGCCGAAACTTAGGGAGGGTTCACAAGTCAATTTTACATGCCATCTCAATCATATACACGGTTACACAATAAAAGGAAGAAGGTCTAAGATCTATGCTTACCTCTTGTAGTACACACAAGATGATCAAGGAGCACACACCACACTTCCTAGCTTCACCAAACAACAAGTTCACCCTTCCTAGAAGATGACTTATGCGCACAATGGGGAGGAAGAACAACTTGGGAAGAACCCTTGATGGAGCTCGGCTGGACAGTGAGACAAGGAGATGAATGCTTGCACTCTATTTGTTGCCTATGGTCACGGTTTGCAGCAAGGAAAAGGAGGGAATGATGTGCAATTTTTCTGAATGTTTTACTCCCTATACACTCACGGTTTCAAGAGGAAGGAGGAAGACATATGGTGCAGATCTTGTTTATGTTTCAAAGAGCCTAGACTCAGCCCCAAATTCAGCGCACAAGGGAGGAATGGAGGGAGGTATAAGGTGCAGTTTTTGGTTTCTGTTTCAAGTACCTAAGTTCAGCCCACACACAACGCATAAGTATGGAAACAAGTAAGGAGTTAAGGCTGATTTAAAGCCATCCAACCAAGGCAGAAACTTGGCTGAATCCTCACACTTGGAGCGCACAAGTGGAGGGTCAAATGGTGCAGAATTTTCTGCCCACACAATGAACATGCAATCTGCCCACAAGATCTTCATCGGTTGCATGTCTAAAAGCTGCCTAAGTTAGGAAAGTGTAGCAAGCAACTAGCTTGCCTCCTCACATTGCTATACGCAAAGGACAAGGGAAAGGAAAGCAAGGCTGACTTGACATGATTAGATGCAGTCCAAGTGCAGATTTTTAGGGGCCATGTGCGCACAAAGAGAGGGAACAAGATAGACTATGCCATGTGGAGGTTTCTAACCAATAAAAGGTTGACTTGTGGAGTCACTAAAGATGATGTTAGGATAAGTTACTAATGGGTTTGGGCTGCTTCAAGAGTGTTACATAAGGCCTTAAGGCTTCAGCCCAACAAGTATGTGGGATAAAAATATGCACAAGCCCAAGTGACACTAACTTAGGTACTAGCCCAAAAATTATAAGTCCTCAAGCCCTACAATTATTTTTAATTCTTTTTATATGTTAGTACATAATTATTCCTACATCTTTTAACTAAAAATAATTTCTCACCTAAAATTATAATTCCAATAATTTTCCTAACTCAATATTAATTCTACACTAGTAACTATACAATTCGAATTCCAATCAATAATTTCATGAAACTTTAATTTTCACACATGCATACTTATGCCTTATAGTATTTTATGTATTTTCCTAAATTTTTAAGTGGGATGTTACACTTTTGCATCTAAAAAAAATAACATGTTTGACACTTAACAGCAATTGGATTATGCCATTATCACCTACAAGTGACACTTGTTGAGTAATGATAAACCAATGAATAACAAAAAAAAAAAAAAAAGATAACACCATTATCACTAGCACAATTGGTTTGTTTATACTGTAAAAAAAAAATGATATATTAATGGATTCGCTTTTTCTGCAGTTACTGCAAATAAGTTATCTGCAGTAAGTCAAATATGATGTCGTTTTGGGACGGAAATCATGGAGTTTTTATAATTTTAATTTATTTTAGGATTATAATAGTCTTTATATTTATAATTTTTTAAGATTTCAAAACCAAAACGACGTCGTTTTGGGAATAAATGCATCTGCAGTAACTGCAGAAATATTTTTCCCTATATTAATACCGAAAAGAATAGGTAATATATATATATTCACTCACTTCAAACATTAAATAATAAAAAATACATATAATTATAATTATTAATTACTATATTAATAAATCTCGGTCAATATTAGTAATTAGTTAAGTTTTAAAAACTCTGATGAAAAATTTTATAGTTATTATTTTACCAAATAAATTAATATATTAATTACTATTATTAATTATTACCATTACAATTACTAATTAATCGTATAAATCAATTGATGACAATTTTGTAAAAATCAATTATAATCAGTTAATAGTTTTATACTAAATTTTCATTTATAGATTTACAAAATATTTCTATTGACGATTGATTAACTATAAGTATTAATTGAGAATTACTAATACAGTAATTAATAAAGTCATCTAGTCAGTGGCGTAGCCACATCCAAGTCGCCTGGCACCTCCTTGTTTTTTTTTTTTTACTTATTATATAATTAATTATAATTAACTAAGTTAAAAATTATAATTTGGCACCACCTAAATAGAAAATCAAATACTTAATACACAATAATAACAAATCATCTAAATGCAAACAAATAATAAGGAACATGTATAGTATGGTTATTTTTGTGTTTTACTTTTATTTTTATTTTTTATCCTGTACATTTTTTTCTGCTATATTCTAATCAGTTATGTTATTTATTCTTACTCCTATTATATTAAAAAAGAAAGACTTCTAAACTTAATCACAAAAATGATTAGTTGACCTATTTCAAAATATGGGCCCAATTAAACCAAATAAACACATTTACAAGTAGGAAAAATGGTTTGTCCTTTTAAAGGACACAAGGTTGTATCCTTTTAGTTTTTGACACTATATCTTACTTGTAAAACATAGTTATAATGTGAATTTTTTTTTTTTTCTATTTCCTCAGTCACTTCAGCTAATGTGGAGAGAGAAAAAAACTATTTTTCATGTTATAACTATGTCTTACCGGTAAAACATAATGTTAAAAACTAAAACAATACAATTTGTGTCCTTTAAAAGAACAAACACTTAAACCTTGAAAGTAACAATCATGAAACCAAATGAATAACGGGACTATAATTATGGAATATGAAGGTCCATTGAACTATTGTGTTTTGGGTTATTGCACACAAAGAATAGTCAAAAACCTAATTCCCAAATGTGAGAACTTTCCTTCGTGTATATAATTATATAAGTACTTATAATTAGGCCCTAGCTAAAATTGTAAGTTGACCCTAGTTAAAATTGTAACATTGGTAACAGATTGAAGATATGGAGCTGCTTTCCGTGTATGACTAGATACCATATTTCTTTCTTCTTAATTTGTTCTTCTTCTTCTTTCATCTTTTTTCAGTTGAGGTTTTCTTCTAACTTTTTTTCTTATTCACAATCAGCACCCAGAACCCAGCCATTCTGTGACAAGGCACAATGTTTCGTTCCTTTCTTCAAGATTTTACGGATACTTATTCTTGAAATATGCATTGGTAATTATATTGTCCGTTGGCGAAAAAAATTGATTTATATTTTTGAACCTTATGAAAATGAAATTCTTTGTCTTTGCTAACCATAATTGTTTATTGGGTGTTTCTAACATGAGTGAAATTCACGCCCCCTTTATTTTATTAACAATTTTTTTGTGGTTGTAGTTATTGATTTTATTTCTTTTGAAAAAATGTAGTGTTGTTTTACGTTTACCTTTTTAAATATATATATATTAATGTAGAGCTACAATTGCTTTTGGTAATAGAATTGAATTGTTTATTGGTGTTATTTGTATTTTATTTCACAACAAAAATGTGAATTTTGATTATTAATTAGTGAAAATTGTTAAAGAGAAAAATCAATTAAGATATATGTATATATATGGTGTATGAAAATTTCTTATACATATCCATTAACAACTTCTTTTGTATTTTTTAATTTTTAAAATATCTAAAAACTAATTAAATGATTTATGTGGATCCAATGTCATTTAAATGATTTTAGACATTTGTCGTTGATTATTCCATATATTTTTTTTAATTGTGAAGTTTGTTGTCCCTCTATGTTAATGTTCTTCACAAGTTACAACTAGGGGTATAAATGAGCCAAGTTAAGCCAAACTTTGACTTTGATAGCCTAAGCCTATGTAAAATATTTAGAACCTATACTGACCTATTAGCCTATTAAATACTTGATTTATGGCCTGGCATATTATAAAAAACTAAAAAAATCGAATACAAGTTGTAAGGTCTACCAAGTTGCAAACTAAAGTTTGCAGGCCCAAATCAAATTAAAATATAAAAAATAAAAAATCATATTCACAAAGACTACATGAAATCGATTTTCATTAACATCACATGAAATAAGCTTTCATTAACATCACATGAAATAATGTTATCAAAGATCACATAATCACATGAAGATTTCATATATGTATATATAATTTGCACTTTCTTTACTAATTTCATTTTATTTTATATTCTAATAAATAACTATTATTTGTTAAAATAACATTAATCCTATTACTTTGAAAATCTTAAGGAAATTTTTTCCTAATAGATTTGTGTATTTATTAATTTTTTTTGATAATTTGATATGTCAAATTTTTTGGCCACGACTAAAATTAAATGCTCTGCCAATGCATCTAGTCATGCCCATACAAGAATAAAATTTCACTATTGGCTAATATTTATTTATTAAATTAAAAATAATGTAGCATTAACAATAAAAATAGTGTTTAAATGAGTCATGTTTTTTAAATTAGTTAGTAAGTAATGCACTCAATCCATAATAATACCACAGGAGTACGAGAAAGTAGAAACAAGTAGAGTACCAGAAAGTAGAAACAAGTGACAACACAGGAATTAAAACAAGTAACAAAGGGCCTTCAAATGTTGGACAAATAGGTTAGGTTCATAAGGAAAGAATCGTGAGGCATGATTAAATTAAAACATAAGAAATTTCTTTTGGATATTTATTTTTTACTTGATTTTCTTTTTTGCAAATTATCTGTCTATGATGTGTTTTTAGTGTAAAAAATCTAAAATATATTTTACTCATTAAGTGTAAAAACTTCCTTTCGAATATTTAATCGAGTATTTTGAATTATTAACACCGCATCAAAAGGTGTTTAAGAATTTTATTGAAAAAATCTGAATGTGATTTTTATTTTGATAATCATCATTCAGCATAAACAATTTCTCTTTTCAATTTTAATTTTTTCCTTGTCTCAATTTATGTGTTTGGCATTAAATAATATTTTTTTTGAAAATAATATAATAGAATCAAACATGCCCCACACTTTTTAATTTTAATTTTTCATTAAGTGTTCTAAATTTCAATCACATCTTATTACATCACTAGGTCTTATGACAATTATTATGGATAAAAACAAGTATGATAAGATTAATAGAAAGCAAAAAAATAGTCCATAATTGACATAAAAACGAGTCATTGAATGCAAGAGAAAAGCATCTTATCAAGGAAAGTTATACTCAAGTTAGTCCATAATATCATTGCAAAGATTCTTTACCTATTAGTGTTCCGCAATCCCTTCCAAAATCGACTAGATATTACTGTTGTGAAGTTACATTCTTTAAACATCAACCACAACCTTGGTGCTAATTGAAGGCAATAATTGCCAAGCACGGAAAAATTACTAAAAATCTGAGGTATGCCAAGGTTGTTGTGTCAGCTTTAAAAACTGCCTTTTGGAAATTTGTATTGAACTTGGTCAATTAATCTATGACATTTGGCAATTTCAGACATTTGCCATTTACTTGTTGTCATCAAGCAAACATGATGCATGCTTGGTTCTCTAATGACTAATCGGGTGTTCTAATCTTGAATGTCCAAGACAGTAAAACAAGGTACCCAAGAATAACCATCACCTTTGGCCCAACATGGGTAAGAAAAAGGAAAAGCAAGCAAAAGAGCTAAAGTATAAAGATAGGAAGCAGATGAGTGATGCAGGAAAGGGTAGCTACTCACTGCCCTTTTCAATAACCTGATTACACCCCCTCACCTAAACTAACATCCCAAAACTTCCTAATTCCCAAAATGGCCATTGCGACATGGTTATAATATGAGAAGCCAAAGGGTATAACTGTAAATAAACAATGAATGATCTTCATTAAAAAAAAAAAGAAAAAAAAAAAACTACCCAAATGAAAATGTGAAGCCTCACACACATTCATTCACAGGAACATAGAAGCATAGAAAGCAAAAGAAAATCAGAGAGAAAAAAGTGGAGGGTTGTGGAAGAGAGTAATGTGATTTGAAAAAGGCCACAACACACAACACCACAAATAGAAGCAAGTCTACTCTCCCTCCCATCTCCGAAACAAAAGCTTCATATTTTGGTCACCTTCTCTTATAATCACACAATTTCTCAGTACAAAGAAAGAAGATTTGATAAAAAGAAAAAAATAAACTTTAGGTGGCAAAAACAGAAAAAAGAAAACATTTGGTGATTTTTGAAGCAAAGGTGAAGTTTTTGGTGAATTGTGAATAGATCAGAGGGTGATGTCGTGTTCTTCTTCATCTGGGTCTGAAGAAGACGATGAGGGGTTCGACTCCTACCGGAAAGGAGGGTACCACGCCGTCAGGGTCGGCGATCAGTTCGCCGGAGGAAGGTACATAGCGCAGAGGAAGCTGGGTTGGGGTCAGTTTTCCACTGTGTGGCTTGCTTATGATACTAGCACCTCTGTATGTTTGATCCTCTCTCTTCTCTTTATCATTTGTGTTCTGTGCTTCTCTCTTTTTCTTTTTTTTTTGGTTTTTCCTTCAAATGGGGTTGTTTATAATTGCCCCCACTTTTTCTTTTTTGTTATTTTAAATTGGGATTGATTTGATCAGTGGAGTTGTAAAATTTTGTGCTAGTTTTGTGTTTTTTTTTTTTTTTGTTCAAGTTTGTCTGCTTTATATGTTGTGCTGGTTACAAGGTTTTACTTGAATTTTAATACGTCAAAGAAAGTTTTTATATATTTTTCTGTTGCTTCTCTCTCTCTTTTAATATCTTATGCTTTTCCTTTATGCAATAGAAACAATGGCTTATTGGATCTTATTTGTGTGTATATATGTTGCCGTTTTCTGTTTGAAGGGGGTCATTTCATTGAATGGATCGAATTGGGATTATTCGAATCATGTGTAGATGGACAATCTTGTTTTCTTTCCAAGCCATTACTACCTTCTGGTGGTATGTGTTTTTCTACTTGTGTCACGAAAACATAACAAACCTTGCATGTTGGAATGGCAAAATTGGTGAATAATTATCATAAAATGTGACTACCTAGTTTACATAAATTTATCTGTTTGCTTAGGAGTAATAAATGTGTCTATAGCTCTTTTGTTTTTAATAGGTTGATGCTGATTCGGTAAGTTTGTGTACTATGCTCCTTTATAACGGTGACACTTGTTGTCTTTTGTGTGTGTATATATATATTATATAGTGAGCTGCACTGTCGTTCTTAGTTTCAATGCTAATTCAGCAGAGCTAAATGTTAAGATTGAATCACTTGTAGGATCTGGCTAGATGCTTAAATTTAGAAAAGAAAAGGGGGAAACAAAAAATAGCTTCCCATGAAACCCTAACTTGCGGGGTTAGAATGAGAATATCCTTATATATAGCCTTATCCTTGCATTTTTGTAAAGAGGATGTTTCTTGAATCCAAACATGTGATGTCTCAACCACAAAGAAGCATAATGTGCATAGCATCCATTGTATGTTGATCCAGGCGAGGTACACTTTCCCCTCAGGCAATTATAGGAACTAGGTCCAAGTATTATCCTTCCTTCACCTAATTTCCTAATTTGAAGTTTGTCATTTTCAGGCATATGTTGCTCTCAAGATCCAGAAAAGTGCAGCACAATTTGTCCAGGCTGCCCTTCATGAGATTGATGTTCTTTCATCCATTGCTGATGGTGCCCCTTTGGATTCGAAGTTTGTTGTCGAATTGATTGACCACTTTAAGCACACAGGCCCTAATGGCCAGCACCTTTGCATGGTCCTTGAGTTTCTTGGAGATAGCTTGCTTCGTCTAATCAAATATAACCGTTACAAAGGCCTTCCATTGAATAAAGTTAGGGAGATTTGCAAATGCATTTTGATTGGTTTGGATTACTTGCATAGAGAACATGGTATTATCCACACAGACCTAAAACCAGAAAATGTTCTTCTAGTTTCTACCATTGATCCTGCCAAGGACCCTGTTAGATCTGGACTCACCCCAATTTTAGAGAGGCCTGAGGGAAACATAAATGTTGGAGTTTCAAGTCTTATTGAGAAAAAGTTGAAAAGGAGAGCAAGGAGGGCAGTTGCTAAAATATCTGGAAAAACAGCTTCATTTGGAGGAACAGGAGAAGCTCCAAAGACTGATAGAAATATTGATGGGATTGATGTGAGATGCAAGGTGGTAGATTTTGGAAACGCATGTTGGGCTGATAAGCAATTTGCAGAAGAAATTCAGACAAGACAGTACAGAGCTCCTGAAGTAATATTGCAGGCTGGTTATTCCTTCTCAGTAGACATGTGGTCTTTTGCTTGTATTGCTGTTGAGCTTGCCACAGGTGATATGTTGTTTACTCCCAAGGATGGAGAAGGTTTTTCTGAGGATGAGGTATGGTGGTTTTGCTTGTACACTATTGTGATTTAAATTATGTTCCTTATCTTATGCATGGTACTATTTATAATAATTGTTGGACCATAGATTGTTTACCCTATATTTCGTTGCCATTACTTCAAGGAACAACTAAGTATGTATCATATTATTTATTTATCTGTGTAATGAACTCTTTGAGAGTTTTCTTACCAAAGAAAAAGCTTCTTGAAGAACTTAAAACTGTTATCTATGGCCTTCAAACTAGAGGAACCTTATGGTAAGACTTTTTCTGAAATGATATAGTAGATGTTATTAGATCATCTTTTTTTTTTTTTTTTTTTTTTTTAAAAAAAAAGTTGAGTCGTTAGCTTTTTCCTTTAATACAATAGTTATTACAACTTCGTTGTGGAATATGTGAGTAAAGTTAATCGGATAATAAGAGATCTATACAAGAAGATACTCAAGAATATAATTCATTGATGCCAACTGTGTTACCATTCCATTTGATGTTAAGTTGACATATATTTCTACATTTTCTGCAGTAGTAAAGCATTTTTCATTTGATTTCAGAACATAATTTTGATTTTTTTTTTTTTTTTGGATAAACCACATAGTTTTGATGTGAATTAGTATAATATCTCTCAAATCCCAGGGCTATTTTATATCCTTCTGTTGCTGGTTCCTGGTTCCATATGACTGAAAGGGATATGAATTATGATGTGTGATCCATGGATGTGATATATTACAGAATTTATCTAGATTTTCACATTTTTCTATATATATATGTGGTTCTTTCACAAACTTGGCGAGTGAAGAACTAACAAATATGTGCTCTGGATAATTCCTAGATGGGTATTTTGTTTCTAAAATTGAGTTTCTATTGTTATATAGGATGAAATTCTGAGTTTCATGCTTTCCATCAGTGATTTATAATTGTGTCGTAGTTATAGGCAAGCTCTCGAGTCATAGTTTCCTTCATGAACTATTCTATTTTTCGATGATCACATTGAAAATTTTTTATCTAGATTTAGATGCTTGCACTATGATTTTCATTGAATTGATAAGTAATATATAATTACAATCACTGGTGTTGGAATATTCTTTGATTTGTTCATCCAAAAAAAATGGTAAAAGAAATTATTCTTTTGTTATTCCCGTAACTGGTTAAGGATTAGGATACATCACTTGTGATTGCTAAGACTTGGTGAACACAAGTCTCTACACCTCAGATTCCAATATAACTTTGTGTTGTGTTTGGTTTCAGGATCACCTTGCCCTGATGATGGAACTCCTCGGAAAGATGCCTCGGAAGGTTACTTTTTCTGTCTCTCTGCGTATTATTTGAATAGCTATTCTGGCAAATCTAATAGTTGCATGTTGCAGATTGCTATTGCTGGAGCAAAATCCAAGGATTTCTTTGACAGACATGGGGATCTCAAAAGAATTCGAAGGCTAAAATTTTGGCCACTTAACAAACTGTTGATTGATAGATATAAATTTTCAGAGAGTGATGCTCATGAGTTATCAGAGTTTATTTTGCCACTTCTTGATTTTGCGCCTGAGAATCGACCAACTGCACAGCAGTGCCTGCAACACCCATGGCTCAAGGGTAAGGAGACTCCAAATGAAATGAAAAATGAGTCTAATGTGGAAAAGGTGGATATGGAATGAGCAACCTTGAAATCAAGGTGGGGAAGTGAAGGGAAGAAAGGTATTTGACAGTCACCCTCAAAAGACCCCTCCTTCCACATGAATGGCTATTGATTGTGATTTATTTTTGGCTTGATCATGTTTAATAAGATTTATTTTTTTATTGGATTAACTACTACAGAGATGTAAATTAGTAAAGAATTTTATTCATCCAAAGATATCTGATAAAGAAAAAATTGTGTGTATTTTCTCCACATGATTTTAAGTGATGATGATGGCATTCAACCAAGTCAAGTCTTAAGTTTTTCTCCCCAATGAAGTGACAAAGATTGGAGAAATTAACTTCTTCTTTTTTAATGCTAATGTCAGTAATGTTACTGGTGGGTTATCCACTGGTCTTTTTTCCTTTTTGATTTGAGAATGTAAGCATTTTGTAACCAACATCTAACAACTAAGTTATCTTTGTCAAGGTAGTAAAGACTCAACACTTTTAGATGGGCTGCCTCAATTGTTAAAGCAATGTTTTAGGAGGAAGGATATTCTCATTACTAAAATTTTTCACTATCAATTTACTACCTATCTAATCACCATTGAATTAACATTTTCTCTCTCTTCATAAATTTTTTAGCATTCTCTCTCATTGATCCAATGATGATTAGATTGGTAATAAGTTGGTAGTGGAAAATTTTGGTAGTCAAAATATTCTCCTCATGTTTTAGTGTGTATGTGGATAAGATTTGGTAAACTTGAAATTAGGTAAAGTAGATGTTAGAAATTGATTTTGGGTAAAAGTGATTTTACAGGCCAGTGATTTATGTTTAGTTAAAAAAAAAAAAAATCATATTTAAAGCTGAAGCAGCATTTTCTGCGTTCAACGCCACTAGAGATTTGGGAGAGGATGAAAGGTGTCATAGAAAAAATTAATAATAATAACAATAAAATAATGAAACACCATTGGTTGGTTTTAAGTTGTTGTTTGATAGAAGGATCTTATTTGGAATCTTGGGAAAATGGGACGGGGAAAATTATTTTCCTACATTTGGTAGGAGGAAATATAAAAATATTCCCAAGAAAAAATTTTCCCCCAGCATTTGATTTTACACTACAGATTCCAGAGGAAGAATACCATCTTAACCATGGTATATTTTTTCCCACCGCTTGGGAAAGGAGTTTAACTTCTGTCAGAAGAAAATGCCCTATGGAGGGTAGCATTCCAGCGAATCAAGACTGATGAAGAAATTGAATTATTGTTGATCCCCACATGTTGCACGGTCTCACCCCATTCAACATTTGGTAAAGAATGGAAGTCTGCGTTAGGGGATGAAACTCTAGTTGGGTGTTGAATATGAAATCCTGTGAACAGAGCACAGCAATTGCCTTCATTTTTGAAACTCAAGCACAGTGTAGAAATGGTCGAAATGGAAGGATCTGAACCTAGGGAAACCTGTAGAAATGGCTAGCTACATGAACTGTTCTTCAGTTCCATGCTTTCCCTTTGCTCTGTAGATTGTCATTTGGGGAAATGAAGCCAACAAAAAAACTGAGCACAGTGAGAGAGAGACAAAGCTCAGGTAAAACGAACATTGGAAAAAAAATTCAATATTCAAAATCGAGGGTAATTTTGTAATTTCGGTCCAGATTTCCAGCAATATTTTACAACAAACTAAACATAGTATCAGAAAAACTAACCCAACATTCCCAGAAAAAAATTTCCCTGCCAAACAACTTCTTAGGAACATTTCCGAAAAAATAAATTTCCCCCCATATCTCGAAAATTATGATTCACGGGTAAAAAAAATTTCTCCTCTACCAAACACCTCCTAAATGTTAGCCAATGCTCTGTGAGAAAACGTTCTTATAAGTGGAGGAGTAATATTGCTTGTGTACACTCATGACTCTCGCATACTCTATTTTGCAATTTCCATTAATTCATATTTACTTTAACAACAGTTTAGATTTTGTACATGCTCGGTCCTAGGGATAGATATGTCTAGTCTAGTGACTAGTATGTCAATATTGTATTTGAATGCCCTCTCTCAGATACCTATAGGGGAGGTATCTTAGAGAATAGCGGATCACTGTGCACTATAATAACAATATTTACATCGGCATAGCCAAGGGGTAGGGTGTGTGCACAGTGACCGCTAAGAGATAGAGCGTTTAAAATATGTGTACCTTATTGGCTTAACCCCTTATTTATAGATGGGTTACATGGTAGGAGTGGACTTTTAGGCTTCTTAGAAATATTGGAAGTCTAGTTGTTGATTCATTGCTACTGTAATAGGATTAGTATAATTAAGTAATCTTTCCTTAATTTCCTCTTAGTCGTTATCCCTTTTTGGACCTTCTAGAATGTGGACCTTTGTCAGGTCCATAACATTTGCCCCCCAGCCCTGTAGTCTGGGTGTCCGGGTTGCCGGGCGTATATTGTGTTGTATCTGCAACTTAGGATCCCATATTGAATTCCAAGCTATAGCCTTGACTGGTTGAGTATCTGATTTTTTATTGCCTGCTACTGGCTTCACTATGACGTCTTCTTTTTCATTTACCTTTGACTATAAATGCTTCTATCTTGGCCCCGTTGACTTCATCGTTTCTTGCTCATAGTAGAGTTTTGAATTATATTGCATGGGGTGAAACTCGGCCAGGTTCTTGGTCCGAGCTTTGTTAACCTTTAATCCATGGCGTATAGTTTCAGCCATCTAGTTGTGTTGAACTTTGGTGCCGGACTTAGTGAGGCGGGTATTGAGTATGTTGTTATAGTTTTTCTCCCTCAATCTTTTTGGCCGAGGTACAACTTGAGATTAACTGATCTTTCTTCATATTGCCTTGCTGAGATCTCAACTTACGAACGTTGTTGCTTTTCCTTATTCTATTTTACCGATTGCATTCTTGAACTTGCCCCTTAGTCCGGCAGTCTGGAAGTCCGAGCTGTTAGGTTACCATGTTATTATATTCCGATAATGTCTGGGCCCTTTTTGTTTGAAGACTTTTTATGGATATGGCAATATCTGAGTTTATTTCAGGATTTGATCCCATGTGCAGGTGGTCCATATTGCCCCGCAGCTCGGTAGTCTGGATGTCTGGGCTGGCGGGGTGTAATAGTTGTCAGGTAATCCTCTTAAGCCTCGCTCTGGATTTTGTTCTTTATGTATACACTTGTTCATGCTTGAGGGATTTTTGAGGGATTTTATCTTTGCGGTTCATAATCCAAATTTTATCTCAGCCTCTGAATTAAGAGACTTGATCTTCATTTTTTGATCTTTATTGCAATATATGGCGGGAATAAGCATGAGTTCGGTGTCACATACCGCGGCTTCTATTATCTTTGACTTGACTTTTCATAAAAAATATTGTAATTAGCCTCGATTTTTATTAACTTTGGCTTATATTCAGACTTGGCCAAGGTTATATATATATATATATATATATATATATATATATATATATATATATATATATATATATATATATATATATATATATATATATATATATATATACGGGCTTCGCTTTTTACCTTAACCCAATTTCAGATGCCATGGTTTCATAATATTTAAGTCAACCTTTTGCAAGAGTCTCAATTTCTAAGGTGTCATGATGACTTGATCAGAGTCGTGTCAATATGCCTTTAAATTTTAGCTCAGTTTGCATCACGGAAGCGTCCTTTCATTTTCCCTGAACCTGGCTTGACCTAAGCCCCACTTTTTTCATAGTGGCTTTTCTACTTTGAGGCCCGCCTCTTTTGCAATGATTTTTAACTAAGCCCGGCTTCATTTGCCATGGCTTTTTGATTATTTTTGACTTGGCTCATTCTCCTAAGTTTTAATATTGCAAAGCTCCTTTTTTGCCTTTGAAGTAATTAGCCTGAATCCTCATTCCATGGCTTCTATTATGACTTGGTCAAGGTGATATTATTCATATATGATGCGGAAATCTATGATTATATCAGCCAAATTTTATATACCATAGCTTTATTTATTTAAACTCGGCTTATGTGCGAAGTCATATCTATGAAGGTAGACATATGTTCCTTCGTATACTTAAATAAGAAAGTACCTGTTTTATATATATATATATATATATATATATATATATATAATGCGTTAATCAACATATAACGAATGAAGCATTAAATGCAACTATCAAATCAAAGTCACATCAACTGTTTCACAAATGGCAAAATGACTAATTAAAGACTCCCACTCAAGTACATGAACAGAGGATATGTGGCATCATCTAGCCACAAGAACACTTATAAAGATAGAAAATATGCCTTGCATATACATCTCGCTACTCATACTTCCAGCATAAGCAGCAAACTGAGGAACTTCTAATCTAGACTTGATATATGCAAGATGAAGGCTAAATCCAATAAGAGCCTATAAGGCCCAAAAACCATAGACTTAACCCTGAAAGAAACATATTTGCGTATAATCGTGGGCATCTCGCCTACTTAGCTAACAAGCCAGAAGTGACTTCGTAACTAAGGAAACATCATTGTCGAGATCAGTAGCTCAGGTAACTTAACCTTAACATGAACCAAATGAATGAATGATAGCACCAATTTGCCACCATATCTACTAGAACTAGAGTTACACTAGGCTTCACCACCAAAGAATAACCTGTGAAAGGCCACCCTTCTCCTCCAATGGGAATTAACAACGCCTCATGAAAAGTGGCACGAAGCAAGAGATACTCCACTATAAATACAAAGGCATTCAACCCAGGTAATTTATCTCTCTTTGAATATTTGAATTGTATTAAATATTGAACTAACTCGAGTATCAGAGTGCCTTGCAGGTTGCAGGTATCCTCAGTCTCCTCAAAATGCTCAGACGTCATGCTTGTATCTCAACCATCTCGCCAGGCCAGTGGCAGACCTAGAAAATTTATTAAGAGGGGGCGAAAAATAAAAATACCTCTTCATAAATAAAAGTACTTCAAATACAATACAGACCTAATATGCAAAAAGTTGAAAGAAATCTATTACAAAAATTAATATCACTTTAGTTGACTCTTACTCTACGTGTTTTCATATTGTTAAACTCATCTATAATTGAATCCGTGCTAAAACTCAAAAAAATTTCTTTTTCAATGTATGTAATCAAAGAATCATTAAAAATTGGTCTTCCATTCTATTTCGAAGCCTAATCTTGATTATCTTCATAGCTAATAAAGATCTTTCAGTAGATGCTGTAGAAACTAGAAGAAAGAGTACAAGTCTAATCACTCTATCAATAAGAGGGTAAATGATGGACTTTCCAGTTCTTGCCAGCCCTTGACATAATTCTGATGTAGTTGATAAATTAATCAAATCTGGATGTTTAGGAATGTCAAGCTCAAAATGTTGTAACTACATCTTCAAATGTAATTTTTCATGTTCTGTGGAATCTCTAGAATAAAATTTATCAATAAGTTTGCAAATATCATCACTATTAAATGACTTGTATCTGTTTCTTGGATCTAAAGTCATGCTCAAAGCAAGTAATTCTATAGTATTATCATTGAACCTGCTATTTAATTCTTGCAATTGATAATCAATTGTAGCACAAAAGATATTTACCTTCTAAAATTTTTCAGTAGAAAAATCTCCTTGTTCATTTCAAGCATGACCTTTCCTTCCAATATATTTTGCACTCATATCTGGAATGCCAATTTCATGTTTTATGTAAAATTCTTGAACATAAACCAAGAAAGCTTCCCAACTTGTCTCTCTTAATTTCTGAAGTGTCTATTTTGTAGTTGAAACTAGATGTAAAGCATTTGAAATATCTTGAGACATTCTTTGCAAATCTTGACAAAGGGCTTCAGTAATACCCATGATTTCTTTCATAAGGTGCAATATGATGATAAAATCAAAAGATGTCAATGATGAGGATGCATTATCTGCATCTTCATGATGTGATGTTGTCTTTCCTTCATTAGAAATATTGTCAAGAACTTCACATGTGGCTTTAAACATTTTAAACAAACTGCATATTGAATTTTAATGCGAGCTCCAACGAGTAGCTCCAGCTCGATGTAAAATATTGATATGCGTCCAGCATATGTATAAATCTAAGCCAAAAAGAGAAAGAATCTTGATCAATCTTGGATAAAAAGGGCTATAATTGTTATTAAATTGATAAATCTCAATCAGATATCTTGTCACTGATTTTATTATATTTTTGTAGGAAAAGAAGATAAAAGAAGTCCAATTTGAAAAGCTCAAAAACTGAAGACACACACTGATAACGTGGGTGTGGCGCTAGTAGCGCCGAAGGAATTTTTCATTCAGAGGCATTCACGCTCACAACGTGAATCTCGCGCTAGTAGCGCCAGTCATCTTTGCATTCCACGCTGATTGCATGGGCGTCATGAATGCAGTCCTTGAATTATGGAGTCGTAGAGTAGGCGCTGACTGCGCGGGCGTCATGAATGCAATCCATGAATTGTGGAGTCGCAGAGTAGGCGCTGACTATGCAGGCGTCATGAATGCAATCCTTGAATTGTGGAGTCGTAGAGTAGGCGCTGACTACGCAGGCGTCATGAATGCAATCCATGAATTGTGGAGTCACAGAGTAGGCTCTGACTACGCAGGCGTCATGAATGCAATCCATGAATTGTGGAGTCGCAGAGTAGGCGCTGACTACGCAGCCGTCATGAATGCAATCCTTGAATTGCGGAATTGTGATAAAAATGGAAAATTAATGAAAAAAAATTTAGGGATTATGACCTGATTGAGAGCTGGCTATATAAAGGGAACAGAGACCCTAAAAGAGATCATCTTTGGCTGGAGAGAATTGAGAGAGCTCTTGGACAGTCGTGCTGGAGATCAAGATTTCACCTACATCTTTTTCTTCTTTTCTTTTTCTTCATGAATTCTTTTTATTTTAATTTGTTTAAGTCAGACATGAACATGTCTGACTAATTTATTTTTGTAGTTGGGATTACGGATCCATTGTGAATCCTTTATATTTTCTGTATTGATATTTTATAATTTAATTAGTTTGTTTGTTTTATTCTACCTGGTTTGATTTTTCCATATCCTGTTTAGAATTAGCCATTCTAAATTATAGGGTTTTGAGGGTTAGAATTCACAATAAACATATTGGGGTTTTAATCTAAACAAGGGTAGAATAACAATTTGTGTATGATCTAGACATAGGCTTACATAAATTGCAGACTCATAATTCATTTGCTTAATGCTTAATTCAAGAATGATTACTAAGACATTAGAATTCTGATTGGATTAAAGGGTTGAAATCATTAAGACATTAGGGTTCAACTATTTTATAGGGAAATAATGAATTGTCTGAACAAACGAGTTAATTATTTAATACAATATAGGAATATAAGGGAGGATCGGAGGTGAAGCGTATCCTGGCTACAGTTTTCTTACTAATTTTTCATCAATTTTCTTTCGCGTTCTTGATCTGTTCTTGCTTGCGTTCAACTTCACTGTTGTTTAAATTCTGTTTTTAAATTTAATTATTTTAAATTCTATTTTGGATTTTTCAAACTGTTTCACAACACAAAAACAACTTTTCTGTTCCAAATTAAAGGAATAGTTAGACTAGTACTTGGTGCCTCAATCCTCGTGGGAACGATATTTTCTTATCACTTTATTACTTGGAACGATCAGTATACTTTCCGAGTTCGCAACAAGTACCAATCTGATTAAGACCAACTCCTGATTCGAGTTCATCAATAGCAGTCATTCTTGCAATTTCACTTGCTTGGGCCTTAACTCATCATTACGTTTACAAGACGAAGTAACAATATTAATTATGAAGTTTAATTTTTCAAAAAATTGATGAGCATGTTTTACCTCATGAGATGCAGCAACCAAGGCAAGTTGAAGGCGATGAGCTAAACAATGGACATGATAAGCAGTTGGACACTCAACGCGAATTAAAGCCTGCAATCCATTCCATTCACCTCGCATATTGCTAGCTCCATCATAGCCTTGTCCTCGAATATTTTGAACGTCGAGATTATGGTGACGAAGAGTGTTGAGTATTCCTTGTTTCAAAGTCTTAGCACTTGTATCTTCCACATGTACAAGAACGAAAAACCTTTCTCGTATAAAACCATCTTTATCTACGAATCGCAAAACAATAGCCATATGCTCTTTTCTAGATACATTACTAGCTTCATCAGCAATAAGACAAAACTTGGCATTGGAAATTTCTTCTCGTATTGTGTTCTTTATCTTTTGAGAGAAAACATGAAGAATTTCCTTTTGAACTCGAGGAGAACTATATGATGCATTTTGAGGAGTTTTTTCTAAAACAACGGCTGTAACTTCTCAATTTTAAGAAGTTAAAAACTTCATCATCTCAAGAAAATTACCTCGGTTAAGTGAATTTTCATTTTCGTCATGACCTCTAAAAGCACATCCTTGAAGAGCAAGCCATCTTGTCACGTCCACAGAAACTTGTAGTCTCAAACGATTAGTTGCAATCTCCTGAGTAGTAAGCTTTTCAACAAATATCTCAATATGTTGAGATTGGTTCATAAGACCACAACTTGAACTCGCAGCATTTTTATGCATTGAGATAGCATTTTTCCCAACATGGCATAGAAAAGCACAATTTTCTCCTTTATCAACCTTTTTCCAATTTCTAAATCCCTCAACAATAAATGTATTAAGTCCAACAGGACCACTACCACCTGGTTTACTAAATAAATAACAAGGTAAACAAAATGCAGCATCTTTACATGGAGAATACTCTAACCAAGATGGAAACAAATCAAACCAAGAGCAAAAATGACATTGATTCCTCTCTGGCCCAGAAAAAGGATAATTTTGTAGCTTGCATTGAAATGGGCCAAGTTTAAGATAAGCATGATGAATATCATCTTGTTGATTTATAGGATATTTCCATATTGGAGGGCGTAGTGCAGGATCTCTTTCCAGTGAATCAAAATCAACTTTAACTACCTCTTTATTTTCAATTCTAGGAGACTTTGAAGAAGGAGTTTCAATATCTGACAATACAACATTAGGAGTAGAAGAGGGCAAAGACACATTATTCTTTCTCTTAAAATAAACATCAATAGTAGCACCGGTGTCATCGTTGATCTTTTTTGATCTAACAGCTCTCAGATGAGGTCTCAAATTTGAGATTTGACACCGGTGTCAAATGATCCTACCTCATTTAATAATATTACACAAATTTTATTTTATATATATATATATATATATATATAAAAAATTCGTAAAATTTGGGGGGGGGGGGGGGGGGGGGGGGGGGGGGCCCCCCCCAACCCCCCCCCCCCCCCCCCCAAATTTTTGATGTATTAATATTGCTCACAAGTACAATTCCCAAGAACAAATATATCATTTCAATATTTATATATTTAAATAATTTTTTAAATATATTAGTTTTTAAAATATTTGAGAATATTATCTTATACAATATCATACCAAACGCTAGATAGTATTAAAATTTAATCAAGTCTTATACAATTAGGTCTTATACTATCAAGTTTTATCCTATACTATTCACCAAACATGCCACAAATCTAATAGCACGTCTTTAATGGACTTAACCCCTTTTTCTCAAATCAAAATTAATTGCTATGCATCGTTATATTTTCCAAAAAAATTAAGAAAGGTTGTGAGGAATGCATGACCAATTAAAATGAGGATTTCTGTTATCAAAAAATAAAATAAAAAAAATTGAGGATTGCCATCCTCGGTACAATATTCTTTGTCAAGACATGCATATAATGACCAAAATAAATAAATTAATGACCAAAAATAAATTAATTGCTAACAAGAATGCATCGTCATATTTATATCAACAACTTTGATTTATTAAATAAAAATAAATCTTACATGTAAATAAATTAATGACCAAAATTTAGTATAAAACTTTTTATTTGTATACGCGTGCAAACACTAATTATTACAACAGAGTTCATAACTTACCTTTTAATGCAAGGAAAGTAATTATTTTGTATAATCTTCTTCATTGGTAATCACAATGCAGTTTATTCAATAAGTAGAATATCTTGAGCAACATCTAAATTTTCAATGGCAGGATCCCCATTTCACGGAGCTGTTAATCCATATTTCAATATTAAAGCAGCAGAAAAACACCGTCGGCGATCACAGATATTTGAGCGTAAGGAAAAATAAACAGCACAGTAAAAAGTATAAATAGAAGACCAATAGGATTTCTCTTTTTATTCTCAACACAAATGAGGGGTAGAAATATGTAGCACAACGAAAAAGCTGTTCAATTCATTGCATTCTCCTATCTAAACCTTTCCTGTCAATTAAAGTAACACAACTTCAAACTGAACAAAGTAATGCAAGCAACTAAAAATCTAAATTTACATTTAATCCGAGCAAATCCATTACAAAACCAAAGATGAATAAAAAGATAAATGCCATATTATGGGGGAAAAAAAGAAAAAAAGAAAACCCTTCATGATTCCTAGCTCAGCTATCAACATTTGTCACAATAGCACACAGTCATCCCAAAGTAATATAAGAACATTATGACTGCACAGCTTTATTTTGTTTGATACAAACCGGTGCCTTGAAATCTTGGCATTTCCACATTGATGTAGCCTCAATTGGCATCACTCTGTCAGTGGATGGCTCCACAGGAAACATGGGTATACTATCAATAGGATGACTTCCTGTATTCATTTCAGTCAATAGAGAACTTCTGGCTCTTATTTCTTCCTTTGGCTGTTCCCTATCTTTTGAGGTGCAAATGCTTAAGGGCAACTTTTTTAGCTTTGCCCTTCCTCTCTTCTTACCCATGGAAGACAAATCTTCAGTTTTTTTCTCTTTTGACTGGCTTGACTCTGCTTCAGCATTATCTATCTCTATTATTTGGCAAGATCTATCATATTTGAATCCCTTCTTATCTTTCTTACTTGAGCAAACCTCTTGGATGGATCCTTCAGAATCAATTTTGCCTGCTACCGCATGGCCGTTGTTCAAAGATAAGCAATCTTGTCCAAATGCCATAGCAGATGCAGAGCCCTCAGTTATTTCAAAACTTGAAGAGCTTTTAGGCTTCTTGTGTTTACTACCTTTTGATACCGAATTTGGAGAATTCTTAGAGATTCTTGGAGAACTATTCATGTCTCGATGTAACTTACGAGCTAATTCTTCATCTGTCCTACAATTTTCAATTGGTTGGTATTTTTTGTACAACAGCTGAACTGGGAGATGCTTCTTTAACTTGCTTCTTTTCAGATTTCTTTCCTTGCTGGTTGCCTCCTCAGAGAAAGATGCAACGAAATCTAAAGCACTCTTGGCCGCAGCAACGGCCTTTGCTGCTATTGCAGCTTTTCCTACAGCTGCGGCTCTTGCAGCCTCCGCAGCCTTAGTTGCAGTAACAGCTGCTGTTTTTGATGCCTCCACTACCTCCTCAGGTGTAAGGTTCGGGTTATTTGAATGAAAACTCAACAAATGCTTAAGCCGGGTTTCGAATTCACTTGAAAAGGATGAGCAAGAAGGGGAAGCAACATCTGTAACACAAGAAGCAGCAATGGGAGATGGAGATGCAGTAGCATCACCATCTGAACTTTGTTTTTTCAATCCGGCAAGAAGACGTTTCCGAGGTGGCAAAAGAACATCAGCATCCAACTGATTGACATCACACACGTTCTCCATGATCCCCCAGTAAATTCAATTTAATTAATACTCAGATAATAATGAATTTTTTTATTTTTTTACATGACTCAAATTGCCACTCCATTGACAATCATATCATAGGAACAATGATCAAACCTTTCCCAACTCCACAACCCTGATGAAATCAACATTTTAATACACCTACAAGATCCTTAACAAACCCTACATAAAACCTAGACCAACTAAAACACTATCCAAGGCGGTACCATTTTCTGTTGTTAAGAAACATTCATGAGAAGAAGAAATATGAATCATACCCGTAACCAAATTCTTCCATTTCACCACTTTGATTCCTAAACAGAGAAAGGAAGAAAACAACAAAATCAAACTCAAACTAAATGCACCACAAACGATTTCATTCATTAGAATTACTTTATCTATGAAAAATGAAAAACACAACAGCAGAAAACATTAATTCTCAAACATTATCCAACCCTACTACTCCTATCAACCGGAAAAACAAAAAAAATCAACTAGGATGCATAATTCAGCAACATAATCAAAAGATCAGGAACAAACATGAATTCTATCTACTCATGCAGCACAATACAGGGTTTTTTTCCAACAACCCAATTCCCAAAACGGTTTGAATCAATCCACAAAGCAATGAATCCAGAACAGAAAGCAACCAAACACAGCTTAAATCTGAATTCAGCAGAATCAAGCCAAATCAAATAGAGTTTTCATGTGGGGTTTCATGAGTCAAATTCAAAAACAGAAAAAAAGATCAAAAGAGAGTTGGAACCATTGAGAATGAAGGAGGTGCATATGTACCTGATCCTGTTGAGGAAGCTAAAGGTAAAGAGAGAACGATGGGTAGAGAAGGATCCAGGATTAGGGTTTTCAGAGAGAGAGAGAGAGAGAAAGAAGAAGAAAAGATGGTTATGGTGAAGATGAAAATGCAGGGCTTGTGAAAACCCAAGATCTTTGTTTTTTATATACATGTATTTATTTTTATGAGAGATTGCGTAAGTGGAAGAATTTCAATTGGTTGTGGTTCTAGAACGCTAAACACGCAAATCCCACAAAAAACACCAATTAACTACTTTTCTTTCCAAGTTAACCTCGTAGTTCTTTTTAATTTTTTTAATTTTTTTGAAACAATGTCAATGACAATGTTGTAATTGTCTCCATTTGTGTAACAGTATTCTTTTCTTTTATTTTGTGTCCACAGGAAAAATGTAATGAATGAAGTTTATATAAAAAGTTAATCGAAACTTTATCCTTCAATTTTTTTTAATATTAAATTTAACATTTTTTTCAGTGTGTTTCCCATCATGCATCTTCAAGTTGGAGTGAAGACTTTTATTTAAACTTTAAATGATTTTAATTCTGATACATTGTTAATGTAAATTATTCTTGTATTTAATGATTTACTGTTGTATTATTTAATAAGCTTAACACCTTATTTATTATTGATATACCTAAATTTATTAAATGAGTTATAATTGAAAGAGAGTATAAAACCTTCTTTTATAACTAATGGATATTAAAGTTATTCTCATTTTGTATAAAGATTTTTAAATCTTCAGCTTCACATTGACTAACGAAAGGTATATTAAATTAGGGTTTTATAAGAGTTATGTTGTAGGAAAAGTGACTGTGTTATGTTATAGAGATTCGTTTTGCGTGCCGGAGTTTTTATTTTTTTTTGCTGCGGGCCCCACAAAATGTTGTGTGTGTAGGAATTTTTTTGTGGTCATGTTAAATGATAGATGATAAATAAATTAAATTGACTCGCAATTGTTAAAAACCTTTAAAAACAAGTATATATATAGAGGGAAAAGTGTTTATCCTTTTAAATGACACAACTTATATCTTTTCACTCTCACAAAGAGGTGGGACCCACACCTTTGTTTTTTTTGCCAACTCTCTCTTCTCCTTTATCTATCTCTTTCTCTCTCTTAAAATGACACAACTTTACATCCTTTAAAATGATACACATTTAACCCATGTATAAAAGGTGATTTTTTTATTCTTTCCATTTAGTTAACTGTGAAAAAATTACGTAGAAAAAACCACATTTCATATTGAACCGTAAAGATGTAAATGAAATCGGTAATCATTGCAATGTTTCATATATAAGCCATTTGGACAAAAATAACGGTGACAATCTTTGTTTAGTAGAGCAAAGGCTCTCTTTGAAAACGGTTTTTTAGTTTTTAGAATAAAAAAATTAAAAAAATTATTTGGTGAGATCTGTTTTGTAAAAAATGTTTTGAAAATTATAACTATTTAAAAAAAATATCAAATTTAGAAGATATGTATGAGTTGTTTTTATTTTCTATTATGGTTTTTTAACTTTCAAAAAGAAAAAAATATAAAAAATAACTTTTCCATGACTATTTTACAAAACAGTTTTACGAATAAAAAACCAGAACACATTCGACCATAACTAAATTTTTTTTTTTTATGTTTTTGTTTCCCTTTCTTACTTATCCTAATGGAATATTGGTCGTATAACGGCAATCAGGTTTTTCTTTTTTTTAAGTTCATAAACCTCTTTTTGTGATTTATTCTTTTATCATTTGTTCTTTATATTTTTTTCTTTTTAATTATTCAAGGTGATTTTTTTCGTCTAAATCCTCCTTTAACCCCATTAATAATTGAACTAATTATCTCCAAAAAAAAAAAATTGAACTAATTTGTCCATTTTGTGAAAAAATACCGTTTCCATAACTTATGTAAGTAAACCGTGCACAGATCCAATCTAACTACACCTAAAAATACATGAAACTTAGAGGTCCTACTTCATTTGTGAGGAACAACAAACCATTGGTGAGGAACAACAAACCATATAATTGAAGGTGTTGAAGATGGTTGCTGAAAGATTATACTATCCAAATGATAACCCAAAGTAACCAATGGGAGAAGATTCCTACTTCATCTGTGAGGAACAACAAACCATTGGTGTGGCTGATGGTATCTGTTAAATCCAAATAGATCATGAATATTCACATATAGATGATAGATATGTGCGCTCAAAGATATCTATGAGAGAGATATCGTACGGGCATATAGCCAATATACTGATCACTGTTCACTAACAATAGGCATGTTGCCAAATGTGGATGTGTGCCCAGTGATGTAGCAATAGAGAATGAGTCAAAAAATATGTACATAAGAGGCTTAACCATTTGTTTATATAGGGGGTTACCTGTAGGTGTAGAGTCCTGATACGAGTGTGATTATTTGGGATAAGATGATAGTATTATCCTTATCTCTTTAGTCTATCACAGGTTATTATGTTGTTTACCTATTTGTTAGGTTGTTGTGATAGGGACCTAATATTTTGGTCCCTAACAGTTCCCCCCAATTTGGTAGTTTGAGCGTTCAGGCTGTAATATTTTTCTTGCCCCTAAGACATGTATAGATCCGTCCTTAATTGGCATCTGTTTGGCGTTCTTGAATCGTTTTGCACACATTTCTTTTGTGGGGGCTTATGTCCTTTTTGTGTTGTAAAGTACATTGTTAAGTTTTTTCGGGCCTTTGTCTTCTTTGACGTGGTCATTTCAATTTCAACTCCTATAATGCTTTTATGATGCATCTTGCCGTTCTTTTTGTTAAAGTTGCTTTAGCTCGACTTGTGTTACCGAGGCTTTATCTTTTGTGAACCTGGATTGTCTTATTAAGGCTCTAATTTGTACTGCTTTTCGGGCTGCTTTAGAGATTTAGGCTTGTTATGTGGCCTTTTGTCCCTTATTCCATTTGTTATTCGGGCCTGAATAATAATGTCGTAGCTCTAGCGTATTGAAGCCAATGATGTCGAAATGGTCTTAATTTGCACCACTTTATAGGGGGCTCTCAAGTGTTGGGTTTGTAACATAGACCCTATGATCGACACGTTCAATCGTGGACCTTTGCTATCTACCGTGATTTCTTTTTTTTTTTGAAAATCTCTACCGTAATTTCTATACATGAGTCTTTAGTCTTTATTCTGATTACTATCAGAATATTACTGAATAATTCACCTTTTACTGAAAAGTGAGTTTTTACATAGCTCCTTACGGTTTATTGTTGTCATAGCCATTTTAGGGCCTTTGGAGCTCGAGGCTATAGCCGAGGCTCAAAACTAGGTCCTGAGGTTGGGTTGCTTCCAGCCTTGGAGCGGTCTGATCCCGTGTGACTTCACAGGTCGACCAAATGTGGCGTATAGTAAATACGTCTAAACCCGACTTGATTTGTCATGGCATATAGTATTTGTCTAGCTGGCCTTGTATAGTATTTGTATAGCATTTTGTTTGGCCGGCATGCATCACCGCGGGCCTTCATTGGCTGGACCCAACTTTTTATCCGAGATCTTGACGATTTACTTTCCAATTTCTTACTATATATTTTGACTTGGTGAGTAATGTGGAGTCGGTTTGGTATCTTGAGGATGTTGTATTTAGCATCTCGACCTAACTTGCCATGGCTTTTGTTTTGACTTTGGCTTCTTTTGCCAATCTTTAGGTTTATCGAGACGGTGTTTACCTCTTTTATTTGAGCCCGACTTTTCTTTCCTTAGCTCTCTTCGTTATACCCTTACAAGAGCATTTTCGGCACTTGGACTCGTAGTTTGGAGCCTTCCGCAAATAAACTCAGCTTATTGGACGAGGTCTTGGATTGCAATCTGGCTTATAATGCCAAAATCTATTTACATGTTGAGACTCAACTAGAATCAATGTAACCTTATTGAGATGCGCTCCAGATCTTGTATTTCGGGCACTTCTTGGTCCACACAGATTTTCTTTGTGATTCATGATCTAAATTTTACCTCAGCATTTGAATTTTGGTGCCAGATTTAATGACCCGGGTATTGAATATGCTACTCCGGTATTCCTCCCTCGACCTTTTTGGCCGAGGTCTAGCTCGGGACTGGCTAATCTTGCTCTTTGATTGGCTTACCGAGATTTCAACTTTGTTTCCTTTCATCGTTCTATTTTGATTGTTACATTCCTACAATTTCTCCCCAGTTCGGGTTGTCGGGCTATAATGTTTTTGTGCTCCGGTTATGCCTGATTCTTTTTTGTTTGAAGACTCTATTTGGTCATGCCGGCGCCTGGCAGGGGTTCTAAGGCCGCCCATAGTACCCTTGATGGGTGACTTAATATTTGATTTAATGGTTGGTATTCAGTCCCATGTTATGGGTTTCTTGCCGCTTGACTCGACCTTCTTGGCCGAGGTCTGGATCTGGAATAACTGGTATTTTTGCATACCACCTTGTTTGTGATTCTATGCTACCCCTGTTCGAGCTGATCGAGGTGGTGGATTTCAGGATTTTTCCCTTAATCCGAGTTTTGAAAGCGGTCTTCGTCCGTGATTGTGGGTGAATAGTGCTATGTATCATAATGTCAATTTTTTTGTACTTTACTTTTTTCTGATTTAGGGTCCTCTGAGCTCTTTTTAAATTTGTAATTGATATTGTCGGGTTTGTTTTCGGTCATTCTTTGATCTGGTAGTTTGAATTCCCCTTTCTTTCTCCTGTTTATGGAGTTAGATTCTTTCGCGCTAAAATTAGCCCGGCTTTTATTACCGTGACTTTGATTTTAGGATGGCTTCCTTCGCCTAAAGACCTGAGTTCGGCGAGGCTGTGTTTGCTTCTTTAATATTGAGCCCAGCTTCTTTTGTCATGACTATTTATCTTGACTTGGCTTCTTTACGGAAGCAGTATTGTTTTCAGTTGCTCCTGTATTTGACTTGTTTTTCCATAATCTTAAGCTAGCGAATGCATGTTCGCCTCCTTGGCTTTGTTCCCGACGACTTTTGTCATGGGTTTTTTTATCTACGTCTCACTTCTTTGGAGATGGTTTTTTCATCTAAGGCCGACTTAATTCCCCGTGGCTTTTTACTTTGAGCCCTGCTTCTGTTAGCATATGGGTGTCCTAGAGATAATCTTTTGATTAAATAAAGGACACTAGATGTAGAACTTTGTTTGTCGCAAATAAATGTAAGCACTATTTATTCAGTTTCATATTGTGTCTCGATATTACTGTTAATATTATATGAATGAACTGGATAAACCCCTTGGAATAGAACAGGTATCTCTTGAGTATCTGTGATGAGATCACGATCATGAGGATTCAAGGATATTGCAAGTCTATTCCTAATTATATGTTCCTAGTCTAGAGACACTGAGTTTGGGGATCAGTGATCTCGAGTAAAGACTAGTACGACTTATCTACTTGTATATGAATACAAGGTAAAGACCTCATGAGCTGCAGATATGGAGATATCTTAGCTAAAGTCGTGGGTGGACCTATAAGAGTATAGCTCGCACTGAACAGACCCAAAAAGAGACTCTATGAGGAAATCTCACAGATAGTGTCATTAGAGTAATCTCTTTATGTTTGGGTATGTCTTTCCTTAGACCAGAGGTTATTACCTAGACTGTGTTCTTGAAGGCATGTTTTGATTGTATGTCTCGTCTGCCTGAAACATGGAGACTCATAGGTATACTATTGGGCGTGTCCTTAAAGGGCACAGGGCTAGGGTAATAAGCTGAAGGAATTCGTCAAATCTCTGTGAGAGATTAGGTTATCTGTAAACCGGAGAAATCGGGATGACATTTACAGGGACTCGGGAATCTATGCATAGTAAAAGAGATCATGAGATGATCTGCCTTTAGAGTCAGTAAATTGAAGATTCCCTATTTCGAATAAAGCTTACCCTAAACCGCAGGGGTTGATACATTTCCTTACCCTAGGTTAATGGGAAGATAACCGAGACGAAGGGAAATACATACGGTAACCAAATATGTGCAATAGGTTGATCAAGTCATTAATCTGACTAGTTCTGGGGCAACAAAGCATTGCTAGTGCTCTGTGTTGTCATTAATTGGGTTGTGGGCTTGTTGGGCCCAAGCTCAGTTATGTCAGTAGCTAAGTTGGACCTAATGGGTCACACACTAACACCTTGTAGTCATGATGACTAGCTTTAAAGGTATTGGGCCTAATAATGTTATTAGCCCAAGAAGCTGTTTGGAAGCCCACTTAAATGGGTGGGTGGTGCATGGAGTTTAGTAATGGGCTTGGATAGTCCAAGCCATTACTAATTAATTTAATTAGTTAAATTAATAATCAAATATTTGAATTTCGAATTTTGAATTTGAAATTTGAATTTTGAAATTTGAATTTAGAATTTGAATTTCGAAATTCGAATTTTGAATTTGAAATTTGAAATTTGAAATTTGAATTTTAAAAGTTAAATTGGAATTTGAATTTTGAAATTCGAATTTTGAATTTGAAATTTGAAATTTTGAATTTTGAATTTTGAATTTGAATGTTTGAACGTTTGAATTCAAGTGTTTGAATTCGAATTTGAATTGGTTTTGAAAAGTTGTTTCATAACAAAAGGATAAGACAGGATCTTATTGGAGCATATTCCTTGGATGAAGAAGCATCTTTGGAGGCTCTCCCTAGGCTGTTTGGTGCGCCACTTTTAAGTGATAAGAGTGTTATCTTATCACTTAAAACAAACCTCCATTCAGATTTGGTGGTTGAGGGAATCAGTGGGTGAGTTGATTCAAATTTTGAATGCAACTGCTCAATGTATTTGGACCCTTTATAGGGCTGAATTATGCGCATGAAAACTATATACTATATGATAGTTTATGAATTTAAGTTTAAATTAATTTGAATTTAAATTCATGTGGATAAGATTGGAGGTTGTTGGCAAAGTTTGTTTTGCAACAGCTCCACCTTATCACACTGTTTCATGCGCAACTTTCAAAGAAATTTGAAAGTTTGTTTTCATTTTGAATGAATGAATTCCCTCCTCCTCTCCAAAGGGTGCGCATAAATAGACATGTTCCTCACCTTAGGTTTCATTGGAAAACCAAGTCAACTCTCCTCCTCTATGCACCATTCTGTAGGGTAGCTCAGTACACCTTTCCAAACAGGATACCTAGCCTCCACCCTCACCACTTGTGCGCATAGCAAGCCTCATTGTGGTGTTCATCTGGTGGCTTTCAAGAAAGAGTTCTTGCATCATAGACGAACGGTGGTGTGGATCACCATTAGAGGGTTTGAACCCTTCAAGCCTGACATCTCATCTCCCTGACTGATCAGGCCAAAACAAGGTAACATCATGCTGTCTTAAAGCATGAATCTATGAGTGCATGTATGTTCCGCAGTAAAATTTTTGTTTTACACCTTACATGCATCGGCCTTCAAAGGCCAGTTTACTTTCAAGTGGTATCAGAGCCCGGTTGCTTTACCATCGACGGGTGATGGTACCTTGTTTGTGAAAAGAGTCTTTCACGGTCAAAAATCTTTAAAGGGTTAAAGTTTAAATTCTGCATGTGGATTTTGAATCACAAATCCTTTAAATTGTTAAAGTTTTTGTTTTTATGAACATGAAAATTTGATTCTGTGTTCATAAAACATTATACATCGTGGTTTAGTTTCTTTTCTTTATGAAAGTTCTAAAAGGAACACCCTTTTTGAAAGGGTAGATTCGGCCATGGAGGGTACTAAGAGTACCTTGAATGATTTCTTATTTTTCTCCATGAATTGTGTCATGTTTATATGCATGAAATTTTGTGACAAATTTATCATATAGTTACCTATATGATTCGGCCATGTAGGGATATATGGCTACATGCATGGTTTAATTTTGTTTTCTTTAAGAAAGATTTAACAAAATTTGAATTGAAATTATTTTTAAATTCGGCCAATGAGAAATTTAAGATTATGAATCTTGATGTTATTTTGATGTTTAAATGTTAAATGTCAAAATACATGTGAAAATGTTATGTGATAATATAATGTTTGTGTTTGCAAGCTTTGAACTTTTCAGGTACAAACAGGAAGGGGATGGTCATGGTGCCCGGATTTGAATTTTTTGAATTTTAAATTTATGTGTAATCGCGCATTTTAATTTACAAGTATATTTGTAATTTAAATTTTGTAATTTTGTTCCTCCAAAGTGTTATGGAGTTTCTTTAATTATTTGTAATTAGAGAAATAGGCTAGTGGCGTATAGACGACAAGCGGCCGTTGCTTGAAGAAGCAAAAAGGACAAAAGCGCGAGCACCATGGCTATCTCAATATAAACTGTTTATATGCATGTATGATTAGAACGTCTAGTATGCATGAATTGGGCAAATCGCGTTTGTATGGTTATTATGTTTGTCCAATAACGACTAGTGTATACCGATAGATGTTTGACATAGGTAACGACTAGCATGATAACTTACAATATGCGTTTGATGGGACCTAATTAACCCCAAGATAAAAGGAACCCTTAAAAAGAATAAATAATTAAGCATATGATTATCTCCCACCACCAATGCTACTCAAAACTCTTCTACGTAGTGGTGCTCCACAACTCAGTTGGGACCCACTATTTCGTTGGGCTAGAGTAGTGTTTGAAGTGTAAGACACTTAGGGTGCTGGTTTAATGCTTAACTAAGACATAAGTTGCAGGCACAGCCGGGCTTATGTGCTTAGGGTAATGGTGCTAGGTTGGTTGCATGAGATGCACCACTAAGTGACAAAGAGTTGTCAACCTAATGTTAAGAGAGGGTATGAGATACTGTTGATAAAGATCAACCCTTTATTTAAATTAATCTTGCGGTCTCAGACGGAGGTTAAAATAAATAATCGCACTCTTAATCCCACTAAGGTAAAATCTAAAGTAGATTAACCCTAAGTCAAAAGGAAGGGTCATTGACTTAGATAAAATAGTGGGAGGGGCAAATTATTTCAAGTCTTTAATAATTTGCTTTTAACTACATAACCGTATATTAACTAAAACTATCTTTACATCCTTTTCAGCTTATAGTATGACTAATCCACTGTCACTGCGTTCAATACTCGATACGAATAAACTGACCGGTTCGAATTTTATGGACTGGTATCGGAACCTAAGAATAGTTCTAAGGGCCGAAAAGATTGCCTACGTTTTAGATGCTGTAATACCCGTAGCTCCACGGGAAGGGGAAGAAGGGTTTGCGGAATTTGATTTCGTAACCCACCAACAACACTTGGATGACAATGTGATGGCAGTATGCATCATGTTGGCATCCATGTCGCCTGAACTGCAAAAGCAGCATGAGCATATGGATGCTCCCTCTATTATCGTACATCTCAAGGAGTTGTATGATATTAAAGGCAGGCATGAGAGGTATGAGGCCTCAAGAGAACTGTTCTCTTGTAGGATGACTGAGAGCATGTCTGTTGGCAGCCATGTTCTCAAGATGATCGGGCTGATTGAGAAGCTAGGAAACCTAGGCTTCATCATGGATGCCGAGCTAAGTAATGACTTAGTCCTCACCTCACTTCCACCTTCCTTCAGTCAATTCATCATGAATTACAATATGCATGGGATGCAAGTGAGCTTGCCTGAGTTGTTAAGCATGTTAACAACAGCTGAAGTGTCTATCAAGAAGGATAGGACACAGGCTCTTTTGATTGGTGGGCCTAGCAAGGCCAAGGGAAAGGGTAAGGAGCCTGCAAAAGGTGACCCCTTAAGCCCAAAGCAAAATCCAAGAAGAAGAAGGGCAAGAAGAAGGGTAAGAAGGCACCTAAAGACAAGGGTGATGCTGAGTGCTTCCATTGGGCAAGAAAGGCCACTGGAAGAGGAATTGTCCAGACTACCTGAATAATGTGAAGGACAAGAAGCATGGTGATGCTTCTGCCTCAGGTATTTTCATGATTGAGATAAATTATTCTTATGCTAATCCATCCTCATGGGTATTAGATACCGGATGTGGTTCTCATATCTGCAATATGTTGCAGGTACTTAGGAGCCCAAGGAGATTGGATAGAAACGAGGTGGATCTCCGCGTTGGTAATGGAGCAAGAGTTGCTGCTCATTCAGTTGGAGATGCTGACCTTATTTTGCCTACGGACCTTTTACTGCATTTGAATAATTGTCTTTATGTTCCACAAATTTCTAGAAACATTATTTCAATTTCTTGTTTAGAACAAGATGGATATACTTTCAGTATTAGGAATGGTACTTTTTCTATCATTTTGAATGATATGGTTTACGGTACTGCTTCTTTAATAAATGGATTGTATGTGTTGGAAATGGGAAATGAAGTGCTCAATATAGATGTGAAACGACCTAGGACGGATAATCAATCTTATCTTTGGCACTGTAGACTAGGGCACATAAATGACACAAGATTGTCTAGGATGCATAGAGATGGATACCTAGACTCCATGGATTTGGAATCCTATGGACAGTGTGAATCTTGTCTAGCTGGGAAAATGATTCAACAAAAGCCCAAAGGGCTTGAGAGTCATAGGGCTAGTGAGTTTTTAGAACTCATTCATACTGATGTATGTGGCCCAATGTCTATTGAGGCTAGAGGTGGATATTCTTATTTCATTACCTTTACAGATGACAAATCAAGATTTGGGTATATATACCTAATGAGATATAAATCTGAAGCTTTTGAAAAGTTCAAAGAGTTTAGGAATGAGGTAGAGAAACAGCGTGGCAAGATGATTAAGACATTACGATCAGATCGTGGTGGTGAATATTTGAGCCACGAGTTTCAGGGTTATCTGAGAGAAAATGGAATTCTCTCACAATTTACCGCTCCTTACGCACCACACCAAAACGGTGTCTCCGAAAGGAGAAACAGGACCTTGTTAGACATGGTTAGGTCTATGATGAGTGAGACTCAACTTCCAAAAACGTTTTGGGGATATGCCTTAGACACAGCGGCATACCTTCTAAATAGGGTACCGTCTAAATCTGTTCAGACCACACCATATGAGATATGGAGTGGTAAGAGACCCAACCTGAGTTACCTCAGGGTATGGGGATTGCCAGCTTATGTCAAAGCGTTGACATCAGACAAGCTTAGTGCTAAGAGTACTAAATGTCTATTTGTGGGGTATCCTAAAGGTACTAAGGGATACTACTTCTACTCCATGGAAGAACACAAAGTGTTTGTTTCAAAGAATGCTGAGTTCCTTGAGAAGGATTTGATCTCTCAAGGAGGCAGTGGGAGTAAGATTGATCTTGAAGAAGTGCAAGATCCACAAGAACAGATTAAGGAACCCGAGTCTGCTCCGCAGGCGACGTTCTCCAATGGAGAAGTAAACACACAACTCCGTAGATCTACAAGGGTCATCCATCCACCTGAAAGGTACGGATTTGTGATTGAGAATCAGCAAACTGTTGAGGATGATGAACCAAGTAACTACGAG
This sequence comes from Gastrolobium villosum, assembly GCA_032173675.1. NCBI lineage: Eukaryota > Viridiplantae > Streptophyta > Magnoliopsida > Fabales > Fabaceae > Gastrolobium > Gastrolobium villosum. The sequence goes on along the minus strand of JAVKPL010001555.1, from coordinate 49,683 downwards.
GAGGCGGTCAAAGATGTTGACTCCTCAAAATGGCTTGAAGCCATGGAATCTGAAATGGATTCGATGTATCAGAACAAGGTATGGACCTTGGTTCCTAAACCGCAAGGAATAGTTCCTATTGGTAATAAATGGGTCTTTAAAAGAAAGACTGATGCAGATGGCAACGTTCAGACCTACAAAGCTAGGTTGGTGGCGAAAGGGTATCGTCAAAGACAAGGAGTTGACTATGATGAAACTTTTTCACCAGTTGCCATGATCAAATCTATTAGGATCATGCTTGCAATAGCAGCATACCACGACTATGAAATTTGGCAAATGGATGTCAAGACCGCCTTCTTGAATGGGTTCTTGAAGGAGGAAGTGTACATGACACAACCTAAAGGCTTTGAAAACAAAGATCAGGAGCATATGGTATGCAAACTACAAAGGTCAATATATGGGCTAAAGCAAGCATCAAGGAGTTGGAATATACGTTTTGATGAAGTCGTTAAGAGTAACGGTTCTATCAAGAACGAGGATGAACCTTGTGTTTACAGAAAGGTAAGTGGGAGTAATGTCGTCTTCCTAGTGCTTTATGTAGATGACATATTGCTAATAGGAAATGACATCCCCACATTAAAAATAACGAAAGAGTGGCTTTCAGAAAACTTTACCATGAAGGATTTGGGAGAGGCAGCCTTTATACTCGGTATAAAGATCTATAGAGATAGATCCAAGAGGCTGCTGGGTTTATCTCAATCCACGTACGTTGACAAGATGCTAAAGAGGTTTAGCATGGAAGGGTCGAAAAGGGGTTTTCTTCCTGTCAGTCATGGGGTACACCTATCAAGGGCTATGTGTCCTAAGTCACAGTCTGAGAAGGATCGCATGAGTGGAATTCCATAAGCTTCGGCTATTGGATCCATCATGTATGCCATGATATGTACGAGACCAGATGTCTCATATGCTTTAAGCATTACGAGCAGATACCAGTCAGACCCTGGAGAGGGTCACTGGACGGCAGTCAAGACCATCCTTAAATACTTGAGAAGAACTAAGGATGCGTTTCTGGTCTATGGTGGGGTTAATGAGTTAACAGTGAAAGGGTTCACTGATGCCAGCTTTCAGAGTGACAAAGATGACTGCAAGTCACAGTCAGGATTCGTATTCACCTTAAATGGTGGGGCAGTGTCTTGGAAAAGTTCCAAGCAGGAGACAACAGCAGACTCAACGACAGAGGCTGAATACATAGCTGCTTCAGAAGCAGCTAAGGAGGCAGTGTGGATCAAGAAGTTCATAAATGAACTAAGGGTGGTTCCGAGCGTGGATGAGCTCATACAGTTACTTTGCGACAACACTGGAGCCATCGCGCAGTCAAAGGAACCTAGGTCTCATCAAAGATCTAAACACGTGCTCCGCAGATATCATTTGATTAGAGAAATCATTGATAGGAATGATGTAAAAATGGATTATGTTCCCACAGACGATAACCTGGCCGATTCTCTGACAAAGGCTGTTTCTCAGAGAAAACATGATAGTCATTATGAGGCTTTGGGCATACGACTTAGGTCTGATTGGCTCTAGGCCAAGTGGGAGCTTGTTAGCATATGGGTGTCCTAGAGACAATCTTTTGATTAAATAAAGGACACTAGATGTAGAACTTTGTTTGTCGCAAATAAATGTAAGCACTATTTATTCAGTTTCATATTGTGTCTCAATATTACTGTTAATATTATATGAATGAACTGGATAAACCCCTTGGAATAGAACAGGTATCTCTTGAGTATCTGTGATGAGATCACGATCATGAGGATTCAAGGATATTGCAAGTCTATTCCTAATTATATGTTCCTAGTCTAGAGACACTGAGTTTGGGGATCAGTGATCTCGAGTAAAGACTAGTACGACTTATCTACTTGTATATGAATACAAGGTAAAGACCTCATGAGCTGCAGATATGGAGATATCTTAGCTAAAGTCGTGGGTGGACCTATAAGAGTATAGCTCGCACTGAACAGACCCAAAAAGAGACTCTGAGGAAATCTCACAGATAGTGTCATTAGAGTAATCTCTTTATGTTTGGGTATGTCTTTCCTTAGACCAGAGGTTATTACCTAGACTGTGTTCTTGAAGGCATGTTTTGATTGTATGCCTCGTCTGCCTGAAACATGGAGACTCATAGGTATACTATTGGGCGTGTCCTTAAAGGGCACAGGGCTAGGGTAATAAGCTGAAGGAATTCGTCAAATCTCTGTGAGAGATTAGGTTATCTGTAAACCGGAGAAATCGGGATGACATTTACAGGGACTCGGGAATCTATGCATAGTAAAAGAGATCATGAGATGATCTGCCTTTAGAGTCAGTAAATTGAAGATTCCCTATTTCGAATAAAGCTTACCCTAAACCGCAGGGGTTGATACATTTCCTTACCCTAGGTTAATGGGAAGATAACCGAGACGAAGGGAAATACATACGGTAACCAAATATGTGCAATAGGTTGATCAAGTCATTAATCTGACTAGTTCTGGGGCAACAAAGCATTGCTAGTGCTCTGTGTTGTCATTAATTGGGTTGTGGGCTTGTTGGGCCCAAGCCCAGTTATGTCAGTAGTTAAGTTGGACCTAATGGGTCACACACTAACACCTTGTAGTAATGATGGACTAGCTTTAAAGGTATTGGGCCTAATAATGTTATTAGCCCAAGAAGCTGTTTGGAAGCCCACTTAAATGGGTGGGTGGTGCATGGAGTTTAGTAATGGGCTTGGATAGTCCAAGCCATTACTAATTAATTTAATTAGTTAAATTAATAATCAAATATTTGAATTTCGAATTTTGAATTTGAAATTTGAATTTTGAAATTTGAATTTTGAAATTTGAATTTAGAATTTGAATTTCAAAATTCAAATTTTGAATTTGAAATTTGAAATTTGAAATTTGAATTTTAAAAGTTGAATTGGAATTTGAATTTTGAAATTCGAATTTTGAATTTGAAATTTGAAATTTTGAATTTTGAATTTTGAATTTGAATGTTTGAACGTTTGAATTCAAGTGTTTGAATTCGAATTTGAATTGGTTTTGAAAAGTTGTTTCATAACAAAAGGATAAGACAGGATCTTATTGGAGCATATTCCTTGGATGAAGAAGCATCTTTGGAGGCTCTCCCTAGGCTGTTTGGTGCGCCACTTTTAAGTGATAAGAGTGTTATCTTATCACTTAAAACAAACCTCCATTCAGATTTGGTGGTTGAGGGAATCAGTGGGTGGGTTGATTCAAATTTTGAATGCAACTGCTCAATGTATTTGGACCCTTTATAGGGCTGAATTATGCGCATGAAAACTATATACTATATGATAGTTTATGAATTTAAGTTTAAATTAATTTGAATTTAAATTCATGTGGATAAGATTGGAGGTTGTTGGCAAAGTTTGTTTTGCAACAGCTCCACCTTATCACACTGTTTCATGCGCAACTTTCAAAGAAATTTGAAAGTTTGTTTTCATTTTGAATGAATGAATTCCCTCCTCCTCTCCAAAGGGTGCGCATAAATAGACATGTTCCTCACCTTAGGTTTCATTGGAAAACCAAGCCAACTCTCCTCCTCTATGCACCATTCTGTAGGGTAGCTCAGTACACCTTTCCAAACAGGATACCTAGCCTCCACCCTCACCACTCGTGCGCATAGCAAGCCTCATTGTGGTGTTCATCTGGTGACTTTCAAGAAAGAGTTCTTGCATCATAGACGAACGGTAGTGTGGATCACCATTAGAGGGTTTGAACCCTTCAAGCCTGACATCTCATCTCCCTGACTGATCAGGCCAAAACAAGGTAACATCATGCTGTCTTAAAGCATGAATCTATGAGTGCATGTATGTTCCGCAGTAAAATTTTTGTTTTACACCTTACATGCATCGGCCTTCAAAGGCCAGTTTACTTTCAGCTTCATTCGCGGTTGATTTTTTATCTGAGCTCAGCCTATTGGGTCGCGAGCTTTGTCATTTGACTTCATTGCCAAAATCTTGAATAGGAGTCGTACATCGTATGCCGAGTCTTTGTTATATCGACTTAGCTTTGTTGCTGCAGTCTTAAGTTACTAGGGCGGTTTTTCGCCTTCCTCATTTTGAGCCTGGTTCTGCATATCGTGGGTTTCTTTAAATTGACTTAGCTTTTGCCTTGTCTAAGCTTTTGAAGGCGGTACCTTTTCCTTTTTGATTTTACCTCAGCTTGACGTACTGTGGCTTATTGTTGAACTGGACTTTTAGCCAATCTTGTTTGCGAAGGCTGTATTCTCCTTCTTGAGCCCGACTTATCATACCATGGCTCTTGTATTTGTGACTTTGCTATAGTCGCTTTATATTCCTAGAATTGGCTTTCACCGTATTTTGTTTGAGCCCAGCTTCACATATCTTGGCTTTCCATTGTAACTTGGCTTCTTTCGCCGAAGTCTTATATTTATGGAGGCGGACTTCGCCTCTTTGAATTGGAGCCTGGCTTCTTCTGTCGTGTCTTTTTAATTTGAGTTGGCTTTTTTGCTAGTCTACAAGAGTAAAATGTCGACATTCTGATTTTAGCCCGGATTCGCATATCGTGGCTCTACTGATTAAAACTTGATCAAAGTTGTTTCAATATGCCTTTTAAATTTTAGCTTAGTTTGGTTTACCGTAGCTTAAATGCATCGACCAATTTCATACCAAGGTTCGCGCAATGCTGGATTTTTGTTTAGACTTCGGCTTATTTTGTCGATTTAAGCCATTTTAATCCCGAAGGGTCGGTCTTCCATTTAATCAACAAATTTTAACCCGGAGGGCCGGTCTTTATTCGTTAAGCATTTTTATCCTGAAGGGCCGATCTTTATTTAATCAGCCATTTTTTTTTTGCCGTAGCTAGCTTCGTATAACGTGGCGTTATTATTGGATTTGGCTTACTTTCCAAAGTCTTCAGTTGAGCTCAGTTTATCTCGCCATGACTTTTGTTCCAACTTGGCTTCTTTTTGCCTAAGTCTTGAATTGAGCCTTTATTATTTTTATTGGCTTTTGCCAAACTCGGATTGGGGTGTGATCCTTTTGCCAGGATCACAATCTCTCCAAATTCGTATTGATCTTTATCTCGGATTACGGTGTGATCCTTTTGCCAAGATCACGATCTCTCTACATCTATCATCATCTTTATCTTGTATTTGTCTCGGATTGGGGTATGATCATTTTACTAGGATCACATCTCTCCAAATCTGTTTTCATTTTTATCTCGGATTGGGGTGTGATCTTTTTTTTTCAGGATCACGATCTCTCCAAATCCATCTGCATCTTTATCTCGGATTGGGGTGTGATCCTTTTGCCAGGATCACAATTGTCATCATCTTTATCTCGTATTTGTCTTAGATTGGGGAGTGATCCTTTTGCTAGGATCACATCTCTCCAATTCTATTTTCTTTTCTATCTCAGATTGGGGTGTGATCCTTTTTCAGGATCACGATCTCCAAATCCATCTTCATCTTTATCTCAGATTGAGGTGTGATCCATTTGCCAGGATCACGATCTCTCAACATCTGTCATCATCTTTATCTCATATTTTTCTCAGATTAGGGTGTGATCCTTTTGCTAGAATCACATCTCTCCAAATTTGTTTTCATTTTTATCTCAGATTGGGGTGTGATCTTTTTTTCAGGATCATGATCTCTCTAAATTTGTCTTCATCTTTATCTCAGATTGGGGTGTAATCATTTTGCTAGGATCACGATCTTTCCAAATCCGCTTCATCTTTATCTCGGATTAGGGTGTGATCCTTTTGTCAGGATCACGAACTCTCCACATCTGTCTTAGTCTTTATCTCGGATTTTTTTATCTCGGATTGGATCTATCCACATCCATCTTTGTTTTTATCTTGGATTGGATCTCTCCACGTCTGTCTTCATTTTCTTATCTCGGATTGGGGTGTGATCTTTTTGCTAGGATCAAATCTCTCCAAATCCGTCTTCATCGTTTACCTCGGATTGGGGTGTGATTCTTTTGCTAGGATCACATCTCTCCAAATCAATCTTCATCTTTTATGTCAGATTGGGGTGTGATCCTTTTGCTAGGATCATATATTTCTCGCTGCTATTGCGCGAGGTTGTTGCCTCGTGGCTTTATATTATGTTGCATGTATTCATCATGATTGGGTGGGAGCCAAAGTTTATTGTTCCCTACGGACGGCGCCAATTTTTGATCCGGGTAGACCGTGAATATTCACACACAGATGATAGATATGTGCGCTCAGATATATCTATGAGAGAGATATTGTACGGGCATATAGCCAATATACTGATCATTATGCACTAACAATCTGAATATAGTCAAGACGTAGGTGTGTGTGCCCAATGATATAGCAATAGAGAATGAGTGAAAAATATGTATATGATAGGCTTAACCTTTTATTTGTAGAAGGGATTACTTGTAGGAATAGAGTCCTAATAGGAGTGTGATTGTTTGGGGTAGGATGATGGGATTATCTTGATCTGTTTAGTCTATCACAGGTTGTTATGTTGTTTATCTATCTGTTAGGTTGTTGGGATAGGGACCTAATATTCTGGTCCATAACAGTATCGGTGATTGGGCAAAGAAAGGAATCGATGCGGATGAATATGCCAGCGAGCTCATGACAGAGGCTACGAATGTTGTTCAACGTGAACCTAAGGGCTTAGTTGATCCAAGAAAAGTGTTGAATGATTCTTTCTTAAATACCAAAGCAAAAAGGTCGTCCACTGCATCTATTGTTACTTGAAGAAAGGGGTTTTGCATGGAATTAACATGGGCGATAGTGGTTTAATGTTGTTTAGAAATAATAGAATTTTGTTTCAATCACCCATTCAATAACACTCATTCAACACGCCATTTCAATTGGGGAATAATGATATTAGTGATCGTTCTAACTCTGCAATTGAGTATCAAATTTTGGTAGAGGCACAAGATATTGTAGTGTTAGGAAGTGATGGCTTTTTGATAATTTGTATGCATCTGACTTTGAAGAAATTCTGATGGAGAAAAGGGTAGAAGGAAAAAAGGAAGTCAATGATTTGGCTGAGTATATAGCAAAAGTTGAACTTGGATAGAAACAATATCTTATCCAAAAACAAGGCTAAAATGGAAAAATAAGCTCAATTATTAATCGTGTTAAAAGTGAACTTAGATAAAAAAAAAATGGAGATGTAAGTGATAAAAGAATAAACTACAAGGGATTATAATTTTTTTTTTTATGTCACACTTATGTGTCAACTTTTTCGGATAAATTAACGCTATTGCATTTTAAATTCGTAGACTTGGTGTGTCAGTGCTGTTGAGTGGTGTAGAGAGCCCCAAGGTCATCCTTTTTCTCAATTTTAGACTTTGGGCATGAGTCTCCTCCTCTTTTCCTTGGTAGATATTTTCATGAAGAATGTATTTCTGCATTTCTGTCACGAAATATCCAGATATGATATCCGAATATGGACATGTGAATATCCGTATATGGATATCTGGATATGATATTCGGATATGTCCCCAACAAATATTTGGATATTCTGCAATTTTTGAGTTTTATGTCATTTTGCCTAGTCAAAACCTAAATTAATGATATAAGACCATTATTTGGATTTTAGGGACGTCTGTAAAAGTAATCCAAGCCTAAAACCATGATATTTAGAGCTTGGGGCTTTGGGATAAGCCTACAGTACGCGAAATGAAAAAAGAAATAGAGTTTTGTTAGTCTTGAAAAGATAGTATATGTTTATTGATAGTATGAATGTTGTAAAGACATATTGTGACCATGCTGGACATTGTGTTGGTGATAATTTTGGTGACCATTGGACACCACGTGTTGTTGGAAATCATAACTATTCAAGGAGGTTCAAGCATTCAAAGAGAGATATCATACCTGGGCTTAATGCCTCTATATTTATAGTATTAAGCGTATTGTTTCATATCGCCTTTTATAGGACAGTGTTCACTTTCATTAGCGGAGAGGAGTGGCCTCTCTTAGGCTATTCCTTTATAGGCAAGCCTATTTAATAGATGTGGTGACAAGCAAGAGCTACCTTTTATTCATTGGGTTCAAATGGTGACCAACTTGCCGGAGCTGCTGATCTCGGCAACGATGATTGCTTTCAGGTTAAGTCACATTGGCTTGCTAGTCAAGTAAGCGAGATCCCACGTTTTCTACGCGATATGGGTTGCATTTGTAGTCAAGTCATAAGGGGTCTCTAGGCCCATTGGGCCTTCATGGGATTGAGTCTCTATCTCGCATGTTGTAGGTCCATATCAAAGACAGCACAAATACAAGGGAATGTCACAAAAAAAGCAACCTGAACACATTGCAAAGGTTAAATAAATTAAATAACCAATCGATTTTCTATATTGAGAAAAGAACCTGCATACCACTTGTGAACACTATGTACTCCCTGTATCGCGAACACTCCCACCAAAACATATTTACATATATTCTACTCAGCATTCCATTATCACAACTGTTTTAATAGACAATAATCTTTCATTTTGATAACTATAGGGTAAAAATCATGTTTATGCCATGCTCGAATGTGAAGAATAAGATATCTTGAAAGTGAGCATAATGATACTTCACACTACACCTAAGAGCATATCCTTTGCGAGTTCTTCAACCAAATCACCAATGATCAAATATGCTATCTCTCTTTGCAATATATTGATCTGATCATTTATTGGTCCAGACCAGGACATGGATCTCAAATCTTGTGCCACCAAACTATCAAGTGAATAAGGAGTTGTGATATATGGAGGATATAAAGAAACATGGATAATGTCCCATACTAACTTCAGTAGTTCCTTTCCACATGGTGGAGGCTGCATGGAGGAGTTGCTTAGTTTATTTCTGAATGCAGAGAATGTCAAAGTTGGTCCAAGAACAATGGAAAGTGCCTCATTTAACAAATCAAGTAAAATCTTGTGCTCTAACTTATTCTCATAACGATCCTTTATAGATCTTTCATTCTCCTTGACCAATTCCTTATGGGATTCTTCTACTTCTTCAAAAACTGAGTTGCCAATAGGCTTTGCAAATTTGTCCCCTATTAGTAAAGATTTATCCCAAGAACCAAAGTACAGACCAGAAGCAATAAGCAGATCTCTAATGTAAGATTCTTCTGGATCCTCCATTTGAACTAATTCAGACTCAACGGGCTCTTGCTTCGTTGTCAAATCCTCAACGCAATCAGAGTCAAGTTGACTGTGTTGCCTCCTTAGCTCTGCCATATCAGCAAGCAAAGATAACTGTAAACAAGAATTTGACATCTAAAAAAGAATTATATATATATATATATGATCAACTTATGCCACTGTAATCTTACACGCATAATTAGTTGTCATTTGCACTTGTATGTAACGGCTCCAATTTATTAGTCACGTGAGCTACTATATACAAGTGGGATCAAACGGTTGAGATTGGATGTAAGACTTCAGTAAAAACAAACCAGATATTCTTTTTTCATTAGCTCAGATATCTACAAATTTGTAAGATTAATATGAACAATGTTTTATTATGCTAATGGTCACCAAGCTGAAGCAGAGAGTCTGCCCCTTTTTGTTCAATATCATTCTGTAAATTACCAAATTTGAACATACCTAGTTTTCATAACTAGAAATTTGAAGTCAATTTAACATGAAAATCAACTACTGATCTTGCAAGCAAGAACACTATCCATTTGAAAAGACTAACGCTGCTTTTTGATATAACTGTATATGCACATGCAGTAAAACCATGATAAGACAATATTATCTTCCTTTTTATGAACTTTCTATGATATCATTGCACCATGATTGAAAGTTAAAATTCTCTCTCACCATTCAAACCAGAGCTGATATCTCTAAAAACCTTGGGCATAGCAATACCCTCTCTTGAAGATACATCTGGAGTTGATATTGGACTTTCCTGAGCACAGGTGCACACAGATACAGGACTAGGAGGTACCTCAGTGAAGTTCTCCTAAATAGATTATATGACAGAAACTCTAGTGATTTAATAACAACCATATAATTGAAAACAAAAGTCATAGTGGAGAAGGCTGAAAAAAGTATATAACGAACTTACATGCCTCTCACCATGTTTCATGAGAACAGTTGGTCCATTTCTGATGTCTCTCACCATGGGAATATATTCATTATCATGTGATTCTACCATGGACTGAACCCTTTTGCCAAACAGATTCCCTCTTAGACCAAGACTATATTTAAAATTGGAAATTTTTTCTTTAATATTAAATCTATCTTTTTTCTGTTTTGTAACATTGACAGGCATTGTTTCAACAGCTTCAAGCTTCCTCCGAATTCGGACACCCGTTAAAATGTGGCTGTCCTCTAGAAGAAGATTGCCAAATGATGTTCCTGATATAGGAGCAGACAAGGATCTTACAAGGTTCCTAGGGGACAACTCCTTGTGGAGTAATAGATTGTCATCTGGTTCATGCCTGAAGGAACCGGTTTGTATTTCTTTTTTCTCTTTCAAAATTTCCCAGTGGCTCATATCATTTGCACAATTTGTAGTATCCTCTTCTTGCTTTAGTCTAACTCTATTATTGTCTGTCATATATGGCCTTGGGTTTCCACAAGTCACTTCTGGTATGTCAAAATGTGCTTCACTTTTCTTAATATTTCTCAGCCTCTCTGACAAGAATCTCCTGGTTTCTCTATTGAAAAATTGTGGGGAGCTTGGTTCATAGAACTGAATTTCACTGTTGTGTGATCTTGTTGATTCCGAGCGGAGTAAATTTCCTTCAGCATCTATTACCTCTTTTGCTGTATGATGAGCTATTTCTGTAGGATCAGATGGTTTTTCATTGTGAAGTGTCTCAATTCCAATTGCTTGAACCACAGAACCCTTTTTGAGAGTTTTCCCTTGTAGTTCACGTTTCAACCGCTCTCCCACCTCCTCAAGAAAATCTCCTATACTATTTCTCCCTTGTAAAGTGTCTGTTGAACTAATCCAATTCTCTTTAAGGTTGCAATTGCAAATCCTATCAGGACCAGGCTTCAAGATAACTATCTGAGTGGGAGAAGAACATATATCTAATCTTCTTCTCGATTTCATCATTGAAGACTCCTCAAAGTCTCTACTTAGTGTTCTTCTCCTTGAAGGAAAGGATTCTCTTTGCTTAGTTGAGATTGACTCCATCACAACATCATTAGGTAGCTTTGGTTTAAATGAGTGGCTACCAAGTTCTGCAGATTTCTCTGCTGCCTCTCTTTGTGAGCTTGCATTTTTGGAACACTCCTTAAACATTGTGGCTCGATATGCCTCAAATTCTTTCTTGAATTTCTGGAGTTCCTCTTCCTGAGGATGTTCCCTTGACCTTGGTTTTCCAAAATTTTGCTCCCATCCACCATCATCAATGTCTTGATGAAATGAATCAAATTCCTTCTGGCTAGAAGAATTAAAGTTGGAAGAACCCGTAACCAAACCCCTTTCATTCATTCCCTTCTTTGATGACTTCCTTTCCATGTTTTCACTTGTTCTTTCATTTAATGTTACAACAGATTTAGTGTCTAATGGCATCATGTCTATCCCCATCAACCTTGCCACAAGGCTTGGTACATTATTTCTGGTGCCTGATTGTTTGTATAACTCCTCATTGTTCAGTTTTTTCACTGAAGCCACATTGGAGTAACTATTCTTCTTCGACCAACCATGTTCTACGTGACTGGAGTACTGAAAATTGATCAGAGTACATTCCATTTAAGAAAGGTAAGAGAAGCATGTTATCATAGTTATGCAAAAAAGCACTTAATTTCATTGATGGAAATGGGAATAGGAAGTGAAATCTCATGTGTTTACTGTCACACTTAAATAAGCAAAACTAAAATAAAAATATGGGAAGAGTGATACAACACTCAGAACTATGATTGATACTTTTGCAACTAATCATAAAAAATGAGGAAGAAAATAATCAAACCCATCAAACCATCTGTAAAAAACCAATTCAACATGTTAGGAGAGGCTACATTAATGGTTTTACCCACCTACCTGTGCGAAGAAAACAATTCCACTAGAAAGAAAGTGGGGGGCGGTGAGGATCAAACCCGGTACACCGAAGTTCTGATACCATGTAAAGAACCAATTCAACCCAAAAGCTTAAGTTGTTGGGTGAGGCTACATTAATAGTTTTATATATATCAACATCATCATTTATAAAGATGACACACCACGTTTAACTCAATTGAAGAGATCAATATCACAAAGGATAGGTGAAATACTCATTTCCCCAATACATTACAAATGCAGTTTTAAACAGAATCAAGCCATGATCAAGCCCTATACATATTGGAAAAAGGTGCAAAAGCCAGTCACCAATAACAAAGGAAGAAAGGAAGGAATGATTGTGGTGTCTTGAGACTTTAAACACAAAAAAAAAAGGCATTTGAAGAGAAACTTACTGGTAATTCTCCTTCTGGACATAGTGTCTGGTATGTATCTTGCAGGTCCAGACTATTTCGTGGAGTTTCCAGGCCTGCATGATAGACAGTATGATAAATCAGAATTAAAGGGCCGACCCAGTTCAAATACCCACTTCGTGAGTGTCTGGGGAAGGGAATACTCTAGGCAGTCTTTCCCCTGCTTTTTGCAGAGAGACTGATTCGAACCCGCGACCTGACACACCACGGCAAACAAGCTTACCGCTGAGCCAAAACAAAACTTAACAAAATCAATCTAGAAGAGGAGGACAAAACAAAACTTAAAAAAAAAAAAAAAAAAAAAAAAAAAAAATTCATTATCAGCATGATATCTTGAAGGTTTCAACAAATTAATCAGAACAGTCATTTAGGTTGTTTAAAACAATTTAACACAGTCAATAACCTTTTAATCATTAACTAATACAAAAATATTGACAAGCAAATAGCCACTTGAAGCTTTTCATTTTTTGAAAGGAATCATAAGAAATTAATAAACAAATGCTCAATTTAGCTCCCTTACAGGTTATCTAACCTAAAAACTAAGAAGGTCTATGGTACTAGCATGAGTAAAGTTTCTCTTCAATATATAAAACAACGCTTACCACCATTATGTCTCTTATGGGCATGAACTTTCTTGGCCATTGTCCCCTGATTGAACTCAAAAATGTGCAATAAGCCTCCCATACTGACAAAGAGCCTATCAAAACACTCTCTTGCCGTCAATTTCAGGGTTCATGTCCCAACCAATTAAAATTTCAGCAATCTTTCCTCTCCCTCTGTATGATATGATCCTTTTCACCCCCTGAATTGCCACATGTAACCGGATCGGTGTGTACAGCGGGGACGCTGTATTCCCAGTGGGGGAGGATGTAATGTCCCACATCGGTTGGAAAGGAGAACAAAGCATGCCATATATATGGGTGTGGAAACCTTTCCTAGTGGAGGCCTTTTGGGGGTAACCCCAGAACGTAAAACCGTGCGTGCTCGAGGGCCCGAGGGTTGCCGGCACAAAGCGGACAATATCTGCTATAGGGATCGGGGCTGTTACAAATGGTATCAGAGCCTGGTCCTGGACCGGTGTGTACAGCGGGGACGCTGTATTCCCAGTGGGGGAGGATGTAATGTCCCACATCGGTTGGAAAGGAGAACAAAGCATGCCATATATATGGGTGTGGATACCTTTCCTAGTAGAGGCCTTCTGAGGGGGGGTTCCCACCCCGAAGGGAACAAAGCCGTGCGTGCTCGAGGGCCCGAGGGTTGCCGGCACAGAGCGGACAATATCTGGTTAAGTGTAAGGACTTACTAGAGGCCTTTTGGGGTAACCCCAGAACGTAAAACCGTGAGTCCCGGAAGGGGGCAAAGCGGACAATATCTGCTATAGGGATTGGGGCTGTTACAAATGGTATCAGAGTTTGGTCCTGGACCGGTGTGTACAGCGGGGACGCTGTATTCCCAGTGGGGGAGGATGTAATGTCCCACATCGGTTGGAAAGGAGAACAAAGCATGCCATATATATGGGTGTGGAAACCTTTCCTAGTGGAGGCCTTTTGGGGGTAACCCCAGAACGTAAAACCGTGCGTGCTCGAGGGCCCGAGGGTTGCCGGCACAAAGCGGACAATATCTGCTATAGGGATCGGGGCTGTTACAAATGGTATCAGAGCCTGGTCCTGGACCGGTGTGTACAGCGGGGACGCTGTATTCCCAGTGGGGGAGGATGTAATGTCCCACATCGGTTGGAAAGGAGAACAAAGCATGCCATATATATGGGTGTGGATACCTTTCCTAGTAGAGGCCTTCTGAGGGGGGGTTCCCACCCCGAAGGGAACAAAGCCGTGCGTGCTCGAGGGCCCGAGGGTTGCCGGCACAGAGCGGACAATATCTGGTTAAGTGTAAGGACTTACTAGAGGCCTTTTGGGGTAACCCCAGAACGTAAACCGTGAGTCCCGGAAGGGGGCAAAGCGGACAATATCTGCTATAGGGATTGGGGCTGTTACAAATGGTATCAGAGTTTGGTCCTGGACCGGTGTGTACAGCGGGGACGCTGTATTCCCAGTGGGGGAGGATGTAATGTCCCACATCGGTTGGAAAGGAGAACAAAGCATGCCATATATATGGGTGTGGAAACCTTTCCTAGTGGAGGCCTTTTGGGGTAACCCCAGAACGTAAAACCGTGAGTCCCGGAAGGGGGGCAAAGCGGACAATATCTACTATAGGGATTGAGGCTGTTACAAATGGTATCAGAGTCTGGTCCTGGATCGGTGTGTACAGCGGGGACGCTGTATTCCCAGTGGGGGAGGATGTAATGTCTCACATCGGTTGGAAAGGAGAACAAAGCATGCCATATATATGGGTGTGGATACCTTTCCTAGTGGAGGCCTTTTGGGGGTAACCCCAGAACGTAAAACCGTGAGTCCCGGAAGGGGGCAAAGCGGACAATATCTGCTATAGGGATTGGGGCTGTTACAAATGGTATCAGAGCCTGGTCCTGGACCGGTGTGTACAGCGGGGACGCTGTATTCCGAATGGGGGAGGATGTAATGTCCCACATCGGTTGGAAAGGAGAACAAAGCATGCCATATATATGGGTGTTGATACCTTTCCTAGTAGAGGCCTTTTGGGGTAACCCCAGAACGTAAAACCGTGAGTCCCGGAAGGGGCAAAGCGGACAATATCTGCTATAGGGATTGGGGCTGTTACACCACAGGTAACATCAGTTAAAGAGCAGTTTATAACACAAAATCTGAATATCCTAAAATTAAATGAAATCTGTTAAGCAGTAAGATCCAAATTACATTTGAAGCAATAAAGTGACTAATTTTTACAGAAAATAATCCAGCATAACACATCGAAAATAATTGTTAGAAATAAAATAAAATAAAATAAAAAAAATCATTCCCCGATTAAACCCGACTAGCGAGCGTGGGATGGAGGTAATCCTTGTACGCGATCTTATCCTTGCATAATTGCAAAGAGATTGTTTCTTGGATGCGAAGCCAGAACCTTTCGGTCATAAAAGGACAGTTTTACTACTGTTCCGGTTCACTCCCTTTTAAAACAATTGTTAGAAATATAATGTAAAAATCATTCATCCAGAATCAACCAATAAGTTGCTTCAAACTATAGCATATAAGCCTTTGTGTAAATGTTGGATGCTATGATCATTTATATTCAAAAGCTGTAATTTTTGCATTTTGAACGATGTTATAAATGGACGAGTTACCTTGCTAACTTAAGGCCTAAAGGGTTTTAGATAGCATAGTATCCTATGTAGAACAAAATGCAAAAATCTGATCAACAAAAATGAATAGCAAAGGTAGGAAAAAGCATGCAGACCAACATCTTCCTAAATTTAGATAAAATGATAGAGTTCGAAGATTCATATAAATAGGCCTTTTAGAAAACACTGGAAACTTTGACTTTCATGCAAACCCTGAAAAGAAAGAAGCGCCCCCATAAATCAATTTCACGTTCAGAATCCATTCATGAAAAAGCTAATCAGAGTCAAGAGAAAACCCAACAGCAGCTTTCTGAGAAAATGCAGAAAAACAAGAAGCACCAAAAAACTCTGAATCTGAAAATGTTGGCGTAAACAAATAGCTTTCTTGAGGATAGGCCCATCTATGTTTCAAAACTATAAACATATTAACTAAAACACTTCAATGCACATTTAGAAAAAGTGAAGAACAGGGAACATGTTATATCAAACATTACATATCAATGAGAAGAACCAGAACAAACAACGTATAAACCAACTGAACCTTCAGCTATGAATCAATTCACGCATTACACAAAGAAGAAGATGGGTGTGCTTGAAGAGCATCAAAGCTTCAAACTTGATGGAAAAAAAAATGGTAGGAACAAAACTAACAAATCCCTGATGGAGAGAGAGAGAGAGAGGTGTCCTGAAAAGTGGAAAATTCTGAACTGGGATTCTGTATTAAGAGAGAGAGATGAAAACTTTTTTGAAAAAGTAACGATGATGAGTTAAATGATGATGATGACAACGGAAAAAGCTACTATATTGTTAGTGTAGCAAAAGGGAACAAGTCCTCTCATTCCATTGCTGGAAATGAATGAATGAATGAAAGCGAAGGTTCCCTCTCTCCGATTTCCTTTATTGGTTAATCATTCTCTTATTTCTTTTCTTTTCTTTTCTTTTTTTGATAATTTTGGAGCCAGCCATGCTTTATTATTTATTTTTTAGGCTTTTGGAAATTGAAATGCGATGCCATGCTTTATTATAGATCACTAGCTCATGAGTCATGATGAATTTTCTGTTTATGGTTTTGGTCTAGTGACATAGGCTCATAGGTTTGTGTTTTTCTTAATTTATATCATTTTTCTTGTGAAATTTCTGATTTCCATGCGAGTGATATGTTTTTACCAAATCATGAAAGTGAATTAATTGAATCAAACAATTAATAGTGAATTAATTGAATCAAACAATTAATATGAGTAAAGTATAATCTTACAAAATCACTGAAAGTCACACACACAAAAAAAACAAATTAAAGTTATTAACCCATGGACGATGTTGGAAACCCAAATTTCTACATTTTCAATTTTTTTTTTTTATGTAAAACTGTCTGTAATAGCTCAACAATGCCTATAACATAGGACGGTTACATATAATTATGATCTTAGTTCGCCATCAAATAGTAGTTACTTTGTGAGATTCATTTTGTCCCTATTGTGAAATGAACAAAAAAACTAATTTTGTAATCTAAATAAGCAAGAAATCTCTATAAATAATGTTCAGAGAATTACGCGTAGACTTTTCAGCTAAGTTAACCACCAAAACCAGTCATAGCTTAATAATTAATAATCAAATAAAGAGAAACGACTGCTTCATAAAAGTTGAAAGTCAAAAGAACTATAGGTATTAATAACCAAAAAAAAAAAGTAACGAGAGAGGGATAAGATATTCTATTTATTTATTTTTTTTAATTTATCTTACATACTTATATTTAATATTGAGAATGTTATATTTATAAATTTTTTATTTATAAAATCATACAAATTACAGTATTTTTGACCGAAAATATATTTTTGAGTACAGTAAAAAAACTCTTACAAATTTATATTTAATATAGTTTGTAAATTTGTAAAAAAAATTATCAATATAACTCTACTCATTTAATATTATTGAATCTAAATCTAGGAGAAAGAGTGAAATTCAGATCCAATAATATTAAAAATAAATAGATAACATAGGAAAAAAATAGATAGAATAATCGATCCAATTATAAATCTTCACATGAGGTATAGTATATTATAATGGAATGAAAATTGGCATCATATGATTGGATTTTCAGATTACGTAACCAACAGCTCAGAGATGTGTGATTTTGCAGTTTTATGCGCACGACGCCTCCATCTGGCGCTAGATAGATACCATAGCGTTTTTGGAAGTTGCATGAGAAATCTCTTCTCCTACCACTCTCATTTTAACGTCCATGCCAACCCTTTTCTATTTTTTATTTTTTTCTTTAAGTGGACCCATCCTTTCTCTCTTTCTGTTGAAAAACTTTCCTTTCTCATGCACCATTTATTATTTGTATTGTCCTCTTCGTATTCTCTTTCCTTTACATTCACTGTTCACAGAAATAGAAAGAAACTATTAAATTTAGAGTAACCATTTCTTTGACTTTGGCGCCCTTCTCTTCTTTCCTCACTTTCGCACTAGTACTTCATACTTCATACATATAAGAATCGAATATATCGTTTCATAAAAAAATTTACTTAATAAATATTGGGAATAGTATGGAATAGTATTTCTTCTATAAGCACGAGAAAATTTATCTCCTGTATACCTATGTAGTTTTTCTTGTCATCGTCCTACTCATTTACATAAATATGCGGATGGGATAATATCTGTTTACAAATTTTCTTTACAAATTACACTAAATATGACTGGTCGGTCATACACTGCATAATTAAAGTATGACCGGTCGTACTTAGTATAGTTTGTAAACAAAAAAATTTATAAATATAACATGCCCCTATGCGGATATGTCTGAGATTTATTTCTTGTTTGTGAGAAAAACATTAATCCTATAAATATTATATACAATTAAATAGGTAAAATACTATAAGAATATATAAAATAATGTACGGATTTAATATTTTTGTCATATGAAATAAAATTATTTCTTCCAATTTCAAAATAATATCATTTTGGACTTGAGAAAAAAATAAAGGTATTTTAAAAAATCATATTATAATAGAGCAACAAAATTTTCCATACACCCTATAATTTTAATATGTTTTTTTTGTATAAAGTAATTTAAAAAAAAAATCCTAAAATAATATCTTTTTATGTCACTGTGTCACGTGATAAACATTTTTCCTTGGATGTATTGGTATCTATTTCCCTTTTGTGTAATCTCGAAAGGTCGTTAAAGGTAGATCAATAATAATAAAGGAAGAAAGAGAAAAAATATTGAAATGGTTAATTACAAAATTATAACCGTTGATTCACCTTTGTATGGTTGTGATCTTTCCACATGACCATGTCATTTTCCTGCAACATAGCATTTATAAGATCCAATAAATATATATAAATAAGAGTAACATGACAATTAAATAATATAATTTAGTGGTTAACATTTCACTTACCTCCCTTAGTATCATATTTAAATCCCCAAGAATGTAATTGTAAGTAGGGGTGTAAATGGGCCAGGCTGGCCCAGCCCAGCCTATAGCCCGCCCTACATTGAGTCTGACCTAACCCGATCTTTCAGAGAATGTAGAGTAAGCTTAGGCTTATAAGAAAGCATTTTTGACAAATAGGCCATAGGCCAATTTTGTCAAGCATGGCCTAAAGTCTTGTAGGCTGGCCTATTTAATTTATTAAAATAAAATAAAATAATAATATTTATTTTATGTGGCAAAGTACCAATACCAATCCTAATTTTTATGTGCACCGCCGCTTTTCACTCTCGGCTTCGTCTTGGGTATTATGTTGATTTTTTCTTGTTTGTCATTTTTTCTTATGAGAAATACTAGTGCATGCATGAATGGAATTTTCTTTAGTCTATACAATTATTTTCTTTACTTAGTATCTACGGTGGGAGGCCTACAAGGCCTGTAAGGTCAGGCTTTCTTATTTTTAAAAATAGGCCGGATTTGGCCTACAAATAAAATGTTTAATAGGCCAATAAATCAGATAGGCTGAATTTTTTTTATGTAAGCAGGACAGGAAGTTCAAAGCTCATCCGAACTCATTTACACCTCTAATTGTAATGAAATATCTTAACTTGATTGCTTTATACCACACCCACGTGGCTTCATAACAGAGCCAACTTCCTTTCTTCATTTTTCTGTTAACACAATGACTACAGACTGGGGTTGGTGAAAGTTGTCAATGCCATTTTGGCACATTACTTCATTATTGTTGGGTACTTCCGTGCCCTTCTGCAGGTCCTTCATGATTCCCCATGCTGAGCTGATTGGTCTTTTTCTCTTTTTTGGTCAAACTGAAGTGAGCTACATCAATTTGACAAAGTTCAACTCTCTTACTTGGGCCTTAAACCCAACAGAGTTCCCACAGATTGACACCATTGTATGACTTTCTTTCTTCTGATTATTGGGCTTTTGGGCCGTTCTACAAGAAAGCCAGCTTTTTATTTTTTAAATTAAGCCAACTGTTATTTTGTTCTCAACCATTCTGATTCTCATCATAACTTAAATTTCACATATCCTCATTTCTTTTGTTGTCTACTTTGCAAATCACTAATATATTTTTTTGCGTACACCAAGTCGTTACCTTTTTTAAGTCAAATGAGTTATGTGTAAGGAATTTATGTCATGTATTTAAGGCATTAATATTATCATATTGGTAAACTTATATACCATAACCGATTATTTGATTGTAGTCTGGAAATTGCTAAGGAATTGTTGTTTCCCCATTGGAATTTGAGAGAGATTTATAATATTACTCTTCAGCTACATGAAAGAAAAATTATCTGTTCCAGTCGCATACTTTTCAGGATACAAAATTGTTTCGGATCCACACCTCGGGCCCACCAGTTGGGTCCAATCTCTTAAGCCCACATCTAGAACCTTCTAGAGGTACTCATGGCAAGTCATTAAGGCTCACCACTGGGGCATTCTCCTTCCTGCACAGCTGCCCCTGACATGTCTTGTCAACAGACAAAGACATAGTTTAGGACAGCTGAGAGGAGGACTAGTGGTCTTCCCCAAAAGAGGACTCTCCTCTCTAAGTAAATACCCCCTCACACATGGAGGGGGATCTTCTTACCCACTCTTTATTGTTACCTGGAAAACATGTGTCTTCTTTCTAAAAAGCATGTGTCAGCCGGAGATAATTTCTCTTCAAAAATATGAGATTAATAGAACCCTTATATTTGTACCGAAAAAAATTATGATGAAAATGGTAAGCATTAAGTTTTATGTGAATCTCTCTTTTTAAATAAAAATTATGTAACTCATATGCGACTATAGCATCATTGTGCTAACCATGTAAACCGAAGGTTGCATCAATTGAGACTTCAGAGCATTTACATGTGAGATCAGATATGATTGATTTACGTGAGTTTATGGACATTTGATTATACCATTAAATATAGCATTTATATTCTTGAATGAAAAATGGGAAGATACAGATTCATTATACATTTATGTACTTTTTAACTATGAGAAGAAAAAAATAATGGCAACCAATGAACCCTTTTAATACTCAATATTATGTAATGAAAATTTGATACTTGAATTAAGGGTAATTACTTTTTCTTATTAAAGACATGCCATGTGCATACGCAAACTTGATACCAAGCACTTAAATAAGATTTCTTTTTTGGTCATGATATCTTCTTCTTCTTCTTTTGGATCAAACGGTCATGATATATTCTGGTGGTATTTAATGTTGCTTGGCGTTTTTATTTCTTTTGATTTTTTCCATGTATTGATATCAATGAAGTGATTGATACATTACATAAAATGAAATAAAGAAAACTAATTAAAGGTAATAAAGTTCCTAAAAAAATAAATAGGAGGAAATTCAAGCTATGAAGCAAACTCCTGTCAGTGGTGCCACCTATTTCTCAATAATAGGCGTGACCCATGGGTCGGGTCCTACATTGCAATTGACACTCCTGACACGTGTTACTATCCAACTTGTCCAAGGAAAACGGTAACGTTAAACGATTATTAATAATATTATATTCAACATTTTTATTTTTTTAATATTCGCTATGTCTGGCTTTTGTTGATCACGAAAGTGGATTTTGCGGTCAAACATGTCTTTCGGACAAACCTTATCAATTACAAGTTTTTTTTTTTAATGAAATTTATCATCATTTAATAACATTTCCTTTTTATTAAAAACATATAATTATATCACTTAAAAGATTTGACTTCTAAATTAGTTGTTATTTATTATAGTTAAATTATTTTAATAATATAATAATACATTATTTCATTATATTTTATATTTTATATTAATAGTATATTCAAAAAAAAAAGCGTATGTTTCATCTACAAACAAAAACATATAAAAGGAGATTGAGATCCCATATTTGAAAAATAATAATAATAACGCTAAACACATAATTGCATTCAAATTGTTTTTCATTTATACAATTTTTTATCTATCTTATTACATATGACCTTGTCTTATTTATTACGCTCATGTACTAGTTTTGCCACGTACTCTTAATGATATGTAATTAAATATGTACAACGCAAACTTTTCCATAAAAATAAAAAATAAAATAAAACCCATTATTTTTTATGCTTAATATCTCACCTTTTTTATTATTAAAAAAAAAGTAAGCTATCAACGAATCAGAATTCAGAAACTTTTGTTTTGTTTTTTGTTTTTCTTATAAAACTCACTCACTTCGTTCTCTCTTCAGAAACAAAAAGGAAAGTAAGAAACTGCAATCAACTGCTCCTTACTAAGGTAATAGAGACACTCTTTCTGAGATATCAGTTATCACTAAGCACATTCCTCACTTTTTTTCTTTCTTCTCTTCATCTATCAATTGAATCTCTGATTCTGAGTCTCAGATACTTCAAAAATGTTTGTGAAGAAGCTCGTCGAGAAAGCTTCCATAAAGAAGGTAACCCAATTCAATTTCGTTGTCTCTTTCTCTTTCTTTGCTTTCATCTTCTTTTTCTCTGTTTTCTCTTTCCTTCTTTGCCCTCAGCATCATTCATCAGTTATATATCACTTTGCTTCATTGCTCAAACAACCATGTGTTCTGCTATCATCATCATTCATCAGTTATCGCTTTCTTTCGATTCTAAACTTCGATATTCAATTTTGATATTTTAAAGGAAAATAAAAAATAAAAAAACTTCGATCTTAGCGTTATAATAAAAAACACAAAAATTGATGGATACTATGTTTACCGTAAGTAATATTATAATATTATACACCTCCTAGATATCGCCGCTTAATTTCTTTTTTGTCCATGTGTAACGTAATATTTTATTTCTCGTTAAATTCTATGACCCAGGGATTAATAATGATATCATTGATATGATCAACATATTCTTTTTACTGGGTTTCTCAAATATTTACATAATTTCTTTCAGTTTTTTTTTTAATGTGCAATTCAATTATTTTTATCTACATTTAAGTTAATTTGAAAGATATTTCATTTCTGGTATGCGAAGAATCGGGATATATTTTTACGGGGAAATATATATTGTGACAAGTAAATTGTGTTTTCAATAAATAAACACTTTATATACAATCCTATTTCTTTTTTCTCTATGTTTAATTTAATTTGTATGATATTCCATTTCTGGTTTGCAAAGAATCGGGATATACTTTTTATTGCAGAATCTTTTTGGTCGGTTGAGTTATATAGTTCAAAATTTTGTCCTGCTTAGAAACAAATTATAAATCATAATGTAATAACCTATTTATTGATTAAATTAAACAACTTAAAAAATGCTAATTTGTTGCCACAGATACTTGTATAATTATTTTTCATAGGACCTCAATTTATTTTGCAATTGACAACCAAATATGATAAGTTATGGTAATTTTTTTTAATACAAGGGCGGCATTGAAATTTGAACCATCATGCAAACTGCACAAGTCCCTTGCCATTGAATCAGTCCTATGCCTTAATAATTTAAAGTGGTATGCGACAGCACTTCATATATCCTAGCATATATTAATGGCCATGTACATTGTTGTACCTGATTGAAGAATTAACCTACTAATTTTGTGCCTACTACAACAAGTGAAATGAGAACTGTGACTTTTTTTTATTAAAAAAAATAGCAAATTGTTTTCCTAAGTTTTTTTTTTTTTTTAGGAAGATGTTTTGCATTTCCTTGGAAATGGATATGGGGCACACAGAGTAGTAAATTAATTATTTAATGCAGAGAGAGAGGGGGAAAAAAGAAAGAGATAGATTATCTAGTTTGAAGCAATTTACGTTATGGTCGGTGGTATTTTAAATGAGATCATCTTTACGTGTTCCGATTCTATTGTGGGTGGACCCACGTTGAATGCGTTAATGTTGGTCCAAGTTAGTTAGACCCTACCACTAGAATCCTAGGCCCGATGGTGCAGGGTATACGAGTGTATACTCTCTCACGTGCAAAAAAGGTCATATGCTCATATTATTTGATCACAATCACTCATTGATGATGAGATAAGAGAGAGAAAAATGTATAATTTTTAAATGAGTGATTGTAATCAAATAATATGACTACTTTTTCAGATGAGATAATCTATTCCCTACCATAATACCACACATCACAAATTTCGGAACAAGAAAATGGTGGTGGAACTGCAATTATTGTCTTATGCTAAATTAAACAATCATTTGATGAAATTGATTTTAAAATGAATAATTAAAAGCATATTTACATTTCGATTTTATTAGAATAAAATTACGATATATTCTAATTATGTTAATAGTGAATATATTTTAATTAGATGAAGCTCACTTTAAAATGATGTTATCCTCTGTGTTGCGGTCACCCACGAGTGCGATACGAAATTATACGAATGCTTCATTAAACGAGTGTGTTACTAAATAAAATGTCAGAGTTGAAACATGATGAAAAGTAAGAAGTTTTCAAGGTATTGTCACTTTACACGTGTACCTTTTCAGATACTCGTCTTTCACTTGTTAATAGAAGTAGGTGTTCACTGTTCTTGCTTCTTAGTTTGAGTTTGAATCACACTGAAAAGATTTGCATAGCACTTTTGCAAAGATGACACGAACAAGTAAAATAATCCAAAAAATTTAGCTGATTTTAACTCTGATAGTAAAATAATATGCAAATAAAATTACTCTAGTACATAATAGAGTAAAGTATTTTTTTGGATCCTTGACAAATATTAGGGGACCCAATTTAATCCTTTAAAGAAAGAAAAAATTGACTCATGATCTCTCTGAAATTTAAAATTGATGAAAATTCTTTGAATTTTAGAGAGACCAAGATTTCGACAGATGGGATCTGTTTGAATCTCAAGACCACAAATTGACTTTTTGTTATAAGGGATTAATATGGATCCCATAATTTTTGTTGAGTACCCAAAAAAATACTTTACTCTGCATGATATGAAAACCAGCCAGAGTCTAACACTGCTGAAGCTAGAAAATTGAACATTGAATTTGTGAATTTCCATGCAGCCTGGTGGAAATTCATCAGATGGATTAAAAGCTAGTGATGTAGATCCACGCTTGGTATTTCATCAAGGGGTACCATCGGGTGGTGCCAAGTTCGCCTATGACACCATTCAAAAAATTCTAGCTCTTTCTACAAAGTATGTTCCCCTTGCCATCTCTTGAGTTTTTTTATTAGCTACACACCTACACTGTGTTAAACTGTTCAATAATTGAATAAATTGCCGTTACACTTACAGTATCATGAAGGAGTATATTACTCTCACTTCTTGTTACTTCCTTATCAATTTTGTGTTGTACTTTATCCTATCCAAGTGGAACATGCCATTTGAACATTTTAAGGTTATTGAATTGGATTAGTTCTCATATGCTTGAAACTGATTTTTGTTGAGATTTTAAAAAAGGGATGGCCGGATTAAACTATATGGAAAAGATAATGCACAAGCAGTGCTTGAATCTAGTGAGCCCCTTCCTAGCAAGTTTTTACAGGTTATGTGTTCCTTTCCTTTTTATGGCCAATTGTGCATTATCCATGCAAATGGGCCAATTTCCCTCTTGCTGTTGTGAAAAATGATCCTTTTTAAGGAATATTAAGTATGCCTGCGTACTAACAATAATACTATGATATTTAATGCATGCAGTTCGTCCAAAACCAAGGCATCCTTATAAATGTCACTTCCAATAACCATATTGAGGCAAGTATATATACCTATAGACTTGCTCGCATTTATAATATATTTTTTTGTTACTGATTGTTGATTATTATTATTAGGGAAATCAGTTTGTCACGTTATAGGAATGACACTGTTTCCTCATGTAACAGGATCCGGTTCTGTATCCAAGTTTTTTTAATAGGATCCGGTTCCGGACCCTGACTTTGTTTTTTTTTTTTTTAAGTGTGGGACCCACACTTGATTTGTGTGTACATGTAAAAAGCTCTTGTCATGTGACATGACAAAAAATGAACTTATTATTATTATTATTATTATTAATGGTGTAATGTGTCAATATGTTTTTATTATCATGTTTAAGCAGAGTTTATTCAGAAAATTGATTGTCCTAAAGAAATTTCACATTTAGGTTTGGGACATAGACAAGAAACTGTTGTCCGACGTGTACATTGCTAAAGAAGAAATCACTTGCTTTACAGTCATTCAACATACCCTTTATATGTAAGTAATATGTCTAATTCAGAATAAGCTATCAAGAAATTTGTTTCTGAATGAGCTCCAAAAGTTATGAGCATGTGTCTGCGTTGGCAGGTATATTGGACATTCTAATGGCAGTATTTCAGTTTTGAAGCTTGATCAAGAACCATGGCATATGGTTCAGATGAAATACACCATACCCCTCTCAGCTTCCTATGGTGAGATGCATATTTTAGTCTTCTCATTTTTTTTCTCCCTTTTCTTTACACATGTTCTTTGCAATTTTAAGCATATGGATTTGAAAAAAATAGTACACAGTGATGATTTTATCTTATGTTGGTATTTAGTTTGATCGGTAGCTAAAGTAAAACTCATCAGCACTGTTTAGGATGAATGATATCCTCTTTTCATGTCTTTTTTTCTGCTTTAAGGTACATTTCATACTAAGGGATTGCTATTGGCAGATTAATTCTAGGCATGATCTTTAGAGAATTGAAAATAATTTCATTGACTCAGTTCTCTTTGGCATATGAAGAACCAAGATGAAGGAAAAATGACCTCATCACCCAGGATGTTAACATCCAAAATTTTGTTTCTTATATTTAGGCATGTGTTTGGAACATATGATGAATTGCTCTTTTCAAGGGTAAGACCGTGTATATAAGGATTTCCCTCACCTCATCCTTGTTAGTCGGGATTTAATGGGGAGTGGTGATATCTGATTACTCAAAATAGAAATCGTACAAGAAGTGCAAGTGAGCTATCATTTGTTTGTTATTTTTATTATATTTATGAAAGTTCATGCTTGTCCTTAGAGTCCACCCTCCCCCCCCCCCCCCCCCCCCCCCCCCTAATTTCTCTCTTAAAGTATCATCTTGTCATTTTAAATTCCTTAATCATCTTTATTTAGGGAATTCTGAAGTGTCTGATGATACTGTTGTGACGCATATACTGCCTCAACCAGCAGCTGAAAGTAAGAGGTGATCTCCACTAACACAACCATCCTATAGGATGTTTTTAATAACTAATTTGGTTCCATCTTTTTCTTGATCATTTTTTTGTAAATTCAAACTTATGTTCTCTTGTGTATTCCAATGCAGGGTTCTCATAATCTTTAGAAATGGCCAAATAATATTATGGGATATTAGGGAAAGCAGATCTATTTTCAGAACTGGTGGAAATATGTCGCAACCATTGTATAATGAAACAAAGAAAGTGACTTCTGCATGTTGGGCATGTCCTTTTGGAAGTAAAGTGGTTTTGGGGTACAACAATGGAGAACTCTTCATTTGGAGCATCCCTTCTCTAAATATAGGAAATGGCTCAGCATCTGATCATGGTGGTCAAAACACTCCTTTGCTCAAACTTAACTTGGGATATAAGTCAGACAAAGTTTCCATAGGATCAATAAAATGGGTTTATGCTGAAGGAAAGGCTAGTCGACTATATGTCATGGGAGCTTCTGACTATGCAACTTCAAACTTGTTGCAGGTATTTGAATGTTTTGCTCAATTCATTTAACAAAATATCTTGTTCTAGGACATTCATTTGAACATTTCTATATCTATATCTTCCTTTATAATGAGCTATTCCTGAATGATAGTCTTTTCCTGCAAGAAATAAAGCTAGAATTCAAGTTCACCTATTACCACTTACAAGAACTTGTGATTTTCTGAAAGTTTACTGTGTGCTTACTTGGTTCAATGAACTTGAGCTAGGTATAATTTTCTAGTTTAATTAACATCTACATCTTTTTTTTCACTGTATCAGCTTTCTCATTTAGCTAAATGAGATGCAACAGTAATATGCCTCAGTCTTTTCTTGTGACTCTATATTTATGTTAGATCTAGTTCATCCTCATTTTATGTGATTATATGAGGCAGGTAGTGTTGTTAAATGAGCAAACAGAATCTCGCACGATTAAGTTGGGACTTCATTTGTCTGAATGTTGTATGGACATGGAGATCATATCAACTACAACTGAGCAAAGCAAGCAGAAACAAGAATCTTTGCTTTTGCTTGGGAAGTCAGGCCATGTATATCTATATGATGATTGTTTGATTGAAAGGTATCTGCTTCAATGCCAATCTAAGTCCACACCCTCCCTTCCAAAGGAAGTGATTGTGAAATTACCACCGGCAGATTCTAGCATCACTACATCAAAATTCATCTCCAACAATCCCAATGTGTTAAATTCTGAAGATGAGGTAATAGGGTTATAAAACTATAATTTTACTATATCATATTCATTCTGTTTGCAATCTATCTCTTCTATATATAAATGTATTTATTTGGCAATTTTCTTCCTTTGGTCACATAGTATTACAGAGAGTTGGTCAAAAAGTATCCACTTTTTATTCCAGTTGAAACAAATCAAAAAGATGGGATTAGCTTGATTTCTGCAAAATTTACTGGATTCTCAAAAGTTCAAAACGTGTACATAACTGGACACAGCAATGGAGCCATAAACTTCTGGGATGCTTCGTGTCCCTTTTTCATCCCAATTTTGCAATTAAAGCAACAGGTAATGTTTTTATCTGACAATTCCTGTGCTCTCAAGTTCTCTAAATTGTTTGAAAAGAAATTATTAGTGTGTACCCAAATGTTTTTCTATCCTCCACTTTGATGATGCACTCAAATTGCCTACAAAATGGGTGCATGGCTCTTTTTGTCTTATCTTTCATTCAAAAAGAAGAATATTTCATAGTTTCAGAAAGGAAGCTACTTTCATGTATGTAAAACATCAGTCAACTTATATGCCTAGCTAATAAAAGTTCTTCATCATATTGGCTAATCAAGGCAATAATTTGTATTGAAGTCCCACTCAACTAAGCAGTGGATTGATTAAGAAATTTATAAATGTGTGAGTGCATATAACAAGAAATATTTTGAGTAGCCAAGTATGTTATATATTGAGTCATTATTAACTTTAGGCAGTTATTTTCTTTTCCATGTATTCAAACATTTTAGATAGCATTTACTTTCTCTTAATAAATTGTTTGTTTCCTTGATCATTTTTTTATACAAATTTGTTTCCTTGATCGTAATGCAGAGTGAAAATGACTTCTCATTAAGTGGTATACCTTTGACGACATTATACTTTAATATCAACTCTTCTCTTCTTGTTTCTGGTGACCAGAGTGGAACGGTGAGGTTCCTTCAATTTCGAATTTGGGAAAACATGTTAATTTCCTTGTCTTTCTCTTTCTCTCTCTTTTTTTTTTTTAATTCTCACCTTGTTTTCATATTTATAATATGTCTGACATAAACATTATTTACAGGTTCGCATCTTTAGATTCAAATCTGAACCATATGCCACCAACAGCTTCATGTCTCTTACTGGTATCACAAAGCACATTACTTGTGCTTAGTTATCAAAAAGCAAGCATACTTCATATTTTAATTAATAGTGACTTCCATTTCCGTTCCTCTTTTGCAGGAGGTACAAAGAAAGGGACTGATCATATAATCCAAAGTTTGAAACTTGTAAAGATTAATGGTGCCATACTTTCTTTGAATATAGATCACAGCTCAATGCATCTTGCTGTTGGTTCTGATCAAGGACATGTGAGATAATGTTGTAACTTTTTATTTTAATTTGGAAATGTTTTTTATCTTACCATCCCAAGTATACATCGAAATGAATTTGAGGTCTAAAAACATAGTTTTAAAGAAAATATATTGGTTTTGGAGTTATATTAGAAGTCATCAATATATGGGCCAGAAGGTAAACATTTTGGTCTCTGAAACATGGTTTTCTCACAAGCATTGCTTTGAGACTAAACCATTAGGAACTGATGCTACTAGGCCCTCCCTACAAATACCAAGGATCACTTGAATTCTGTAACTTCCATTGAGCATATTAACACAATTTAATGAAAATCATGCCAGACCCGCGATTCAACCGGAAATCGGACTACCAATTCATGATGACAACCACGAAGCCATTTGAATATATTGTCATTTTGTTCCAATATTTTCATAAAAAATCAATTGGTGCAGTTCAACCGTGACCCGCTGGTTGAACCAGTGATCCATTAACCCAATATCCCGATCGAGTCGATGAATAATCCGAGTTTAATAACATTGCATTAACAAATAATAAGGATCATTTAGCATAAAAAAGAGAGCATTTTGTGTCACTACTTTAAGCAACTTTCTAGTGGATTTTGTAGGACTTGGAAAGCCTGAGATTTACATTCTATCCCTCTGATTTACATTCAGTTTGGGTGATAATTTCTGATCATATTGTTACTTCAGCTTTGATTAATGATTTATCAGATATTGTGCATAAAGCTACAATAAAATAGGGGGCGAACTGGAACAGTGGTAAAACTGTTCCTTCATGACTGAAAGGTCATGGGTTCGAATCCAGGAAACAGCCTCTTTGCAATTATGCAAGGGTAAGGCTGCGTATAAGAATTTCCTCCACTCTATACTCGCTAGTAGGGTTTAACGGGGAGTGGTTTTTTTATTTTTTTTTTGTGCATAGAGCTACAATATGTTCCTTGTGGTCTGAGGTTATAGTTGTTTATTGCCTTTGCTAAATAACTTGTGTAGTAATGTATGTTAATCCATTTTGTTGCAGGTTTCAGTTTTTAACTTAGATGGCCCAACTTTGTTATATCAGAAACATATCACAAGTGAAATTTCTGCCGGTATCATCTCTCTGCAGTTCCTAACCTGCAGTATGCATGGTTTTGAGAAAAACATTTTAGCAGTGGGAACAAAAGATTCATCTGTTCTGGCACTTGATAATGAAACTGGAAACATGCTGAGCGCAGGAACTGTTCATCCTAAGAAGCCCTCTAGAGCTCTACTTATGCAGGTGTTGGGTAAGAGTTTGCAAAGTTAGCACAATGATCCAGTGTCAAAAAATTGTTCATATAATTGGTCCAAATGCTTAATCTGTTTAGGATCAATATAGTTCAATACCATTTTTTGATAGATGTGAAGGAAATGATTGAAAAGAGTAAAAATAATTCTATTATGATACACAGATGGACAAGGTGCACCAATCACAGGATCCGTTACAAAAGATGGATTAGACTCCAGTGAAGGGAATCATATTGAAGATGCAACAATAAAGCAATTGTACATTCTGCTTTGTTCTGAGAAGGCCTTATATGTCTATTCATTAGTGCATGCTCTTCAGGTAATGCATGATTTACTTCTAGCCATAATCAGGAGTCATGAATTACAAGAACATTGTTTGGTTCTTGCAATGACACTTTTTCTTATGTTTCAGGGACTTAAAAAGGTGCTTCACAAAAAGAAGTTTCATTCCTCTTCCTGTTGCTTTGCATCAATATTTTACGGCCCCTCTGATATTGGCCTTGTACTCCTTTTCAGTAGCGGAAAAGTAGAATTAAGGTAGGGGCTTTTTTCTTAGTCTGCAAATATCGTTACAACATAATTTGGTGGTGTATAACATATGAGAAGACTTATGAACATTTTGGTGTTAAAATAATGACTCGATCCCGATTCTGAGGATAGCTTTTTCAGTGACAAAAAATAAGAAAAAATATATCATTGTTGGTTATGTAAGTTAATCTCCCACTATCTGCTGGCATAATTCTAGTGTGCTTTACTAGTCAAACATGCAAAATGCATTTCATATCAAGTATAGAGATTGAAATAAATTTTATTTGAAATTTATATTATTTCCATTTGTCTTAATCAAAACCAGAACTTCAATTATTTTTAGTTTTGTTAATTGCATGTCAAGTACTTTCTTGTAATTTTTTATTTTTTATTTTTTTTGGTTATCATGAGTTAATAATCTATTTCAAATGATAGGTCTTTGCCAGAGTTATCCCTGATTGTGGAGACTTCAATTAGAGGTTTCACTTATTCACCTCCAAAATCGAAGTCATTTTCTGACAGCCAGATATGTTGTTCATCCAGAGGAGATCTTGTTTTGGTATGAGCATATTTTTTATTAGTACAAAAAGTTTCTGTAGAAGTTTGATTTCAAATTAGCTCAACTTCCATTTACAGGTGAATGGTGACCAAGAAATTTTTGTTGTCTCATTGTTGGTTCAAAGGAATATTTTCAGGTATATAACTATATATAATATATGGCTAGAGAATGGCTTTGTGAATCTTGTCATCAATCTCTTACTATCAAAAAATTTCAGTTTGGCTAATGAAAATAATATTCCTCACTGGGAAAGAGATCTAGAGCCTTATATTTTTGTTTTTCTTCATGGACTTTGCTGCTGAAAATGAAAAGTGGTAGTAATATTCAGGATTAGTAGCCTTGTTTTTACATTTTGCTTGATTTCAATTTAGGCTTTTAGACTCTGTTAGCTGCATCTACAGTAAAGAAATGATGCTTTCCCGAGAAGAGCTTGTTCCTGGCCCAGTGATTCATAAGGAAAAGAAAAAGGTACACAGTGGTTTTTAATCCGTTTAAACTATACTCGTTATCTTTGTGACAAAAAGTATTTGATCTTGTTTTTTGGCTTCTCAGGGTATGTTCAGCTCTGTCATCAAAGATTTAACTGGTAGTAAGGAAAAGCATGTGCCCCTCATGGAAACAGAAGATTCTAAAGAAATTATCCAGGAACTCTCAGTACTCTTTTCAAATGAAAATTTTCCATGTGATGCGGATAATAATGATAACCTGAATGTTGATGAAGATGAGCTTGAATTAAACATAGGTATGAAAGAGCCTTAGATATGGGCTAGTAGGTTACTGATTACTACTTAGCCTTCAGGGAAGACACTTAAAATTTGTCATTTGTGCTAATGAATTTATGGTATGTTCTCATTGGTGGCCTAACTCTGCTAGTCAGAAAGCATAAATGTTATAAAGCATGACTCCTTCCTATGGCAGTTTCTTCTGGTTTTCCATATCTTAAGTGGGCTTTTATCTGTATATATTGTATTTTCTATCATATGGATAATTATGTTTGAGATAACCAATTTGAGGTGTTCTCCTTTCCTCCTGTGCAGATGACATTGACATAGACGATCATGAAGAAAAACGCAAAGAACAAAGTATACTGGGAGCTCTTAATAAGAAGAAATTGGCTGGAAAATTCCAGGCTCTAAAAGGTTAGTGAGTATGGTTCAATAGCAGTGCATGATTTTTAACCTACAACATCCTACAAACTACCCAAACCCATTACAACTAGCAGTCTAGCACAATTGTTAGTCAGATTGCAATTCTTTTACTTACTCTTACCGGCCAAAGCGCTATGATTCAATCTAACTTCAACCCATTTCGGGCCTGGCCAAGACATGATGTTGGGTTCATCAACACATTAAACTTGGCATTTTAAGAACATTTTATCTCCTAACTGCCGTCTAAATAGACTGAAGATGATCAAAGTGTTTGCCCTAAATGCTAGCTAAATTAGTTGAGCATCCAATATGCAGGAAGATTGAAAGAGATGAAGGGAAACATCCAGAAAACATCAGGGAAGGAAGAGCAACAAGATGAGCAAGCTGGTTCAGTTGATCAAATTAAGAAGAAATATGGGTTTTCCTCTTCCTCCAATGTAAGTATACATCCACATTCCAGAGTATGCATCTCTATCATGCTTGAATTACATTTGGTTATATAACATTTCACCAGCATAGAATGTTACATTGGACAATAACTTACAGTTCTTATCTGAAGTGTTTATCATGTCAAAATAGTTTGTGTTAATATTGATCATTATCAAAGAAGCTTGAATCTACAATTTTTTATCTGCTTGTTTGAGCTTTTCAATCAGCATAGAAGTTGTCTCATTCAACTTATTTTTTTGGTAATGATGTTGTCCATTCAACTTATTAATGATTTCCAAGAAACTGATGTAGATTTCCAAGATAATTAAACAGAATTAGCATACCACACAATAGTAGTAATTATGTATATTTTTGCATTTATTAACAATTACAATATTTTGTTATTTTGTTCTGAAATTTGGTGGAATCATACTTCAATCATGAATCTGGCGTGCAGGAAACAAGCGCTGCTAAATTGGCAGAAAGCAAGCTGCATGAGAACTTGCAAAAATTGCAGGTATATTTTTTGTTGATAAAACACTGGAGTTTTAGTATTTTTTATTATTATAATTTTGGTTACATGAGTTTTAGTATTTTGTTGCCTAAATAACTATATGAAAAAAAATATATATTCATTGAGTTTGTTTGTTACATACTTACATATCTTTTTTCTGATTTGGCAGGGTATCAACCTACGAACTACAGAAATGCAAGATAAAGCAAAATCATTTTCATCATTGGCAAACCAAGTGCTGCGAACTGCTGAACAGGATAGAAGAAGTTGATAAGCGCTTTAAACTCATTGACTAGACTTCAGTTTATAAAATATTTTGAGGAAGGATATTCTTACTACCAAGATCTTCTACTACCAACTTACTACCTATCTAATCACCATTGAATCAAATAGAGAGAATGTTAAAAAAAAATTAAAAAAGAAAAAATATTGATCCAATGGTGATTAGATATGTAGTGAGTTGGTAGTAGAAGATTTTGGTAATAAAAATATCCCTTCTTTAAGTATTTTACCTTCTTTTTTTGTAAGATATGAATTTTTTTAACATTGTGTATTTAAGCTTATTCTTTCTTTCTTTTTTTGTATTTATATTTTGTTTTATACTGAGATGTTGCACTATTGCTATAGTTTTGGATTGATATTGAGTGTTCTTATGACCCAAATCAAGTATTTGTAGATTAAGATCAATTTCTTCGCAATTTATTTTACTTGCATCATGAATCGGATTGCAATAATTCTGTGAAGGGGGAAGGGGAAAATTGCAGAGGAGATCAAGAGAGCAAGAATACTAATCAAGCTTGTTTTTTTGTTTGGATATATTGTTAATATAATTAAAATAATATGTTAATATACAAGTCAATATATAGTTATTTGGATTTATATGGACCGAGGTCAATAGCTTGAATATAAATCCTAGGGTTTTCCTAAGCTAGAACTATCAATTTTGAGCATTTCAAATTTGGTGTCTCTTAATGCAATACTTCTAGCAACCAAAACAATATACTCTCTCAAACTCATAAACTCCAACAATCTAAAAGAATTATATTCATGTAATGCATTTGAACAGAAAGGTGTTTACTTGAAGTCGAGAGGAACTTGCAGGTGTAATTTTTCTTTCAACTTGACTGTGAGATTGGTCCAGATCTGAGTTTGAAGATTTGGTGGCTGAAATATTTGATTCAAAATCCCTGAAATTATAACCACTTTCAAACGGTGAAACCACTTGGATCTTGTTTTACTTCTTGATATGAACATTTTGTGGTCCCTAGAGTAAAACGAAGATTGAACAGGGAAGATATGGTCATTAGAAGTTTCGTTGTCATGGGTATTTTTTGCACAATTTTTCTAGTATTTTTATTGGCCAATTTCCAACAAGGTTTCAGCGACGAGGTAAGTCCATCAAAATGTTTTTGGGTGTTCTGGATCCAATTTTATGGTTTTTTTTGGAAAATTCCACTTCTACATAGCCGTTTGATAAAGGTTAGGAGGCTTTATTTGATTTTGCAAACTCCAAAAGGTGCACTCTTTCTAACTCATTGCTTTTATTAAAATGGCTAAATATGATTCCTATAATATTATGAAACTGCAGTCATTTGATGTTACTCATAGTTGGAAATTATATATTTAATTTGGCATGAATGAAAGTGAAATATTCTATACTATATTGAGTGATTTTGCTTTTACCACTAAAAGTGTTAATGAATATCAATGAACAAATATTATGATTTTTGTAAAGATTAATTGTTGAACTCTTTATATTCTCATCTAACTGAGTATTAACGACAAAAGAGATATAGGATCACTTGGATGCTAAGTTCTAACGTTTTTAATTTCAAATTCTCAATTGAGGTTTCAAGTCGTCCACGCCATTAAACAATAAAGAGATGCCATCAACAACAAAAAGGCTCCGTTATTACAACAAGAAACGAAGAGGCTGTTGCATTTCATCCAGAACAGAATTAAAACGTATCATAAATAACATTGACTTTTCAGTACATGATCATGATAGGATTGTGCACCAACCTAAAACTAGAGAGTACAGGATAAGAATTCAGAAGTTAATAATTGGAATGAGCTGTGAATTGGGAAACATCTATCAAATTCTAAGCCAACCTATGCAAAACAATTGTTTCCCACTTTCACCTAAAGCTTCTTCACTCGTCATCCTCTTCCTCCTACAGGATAAAAAACAAACAATGCTCATCAAAACAAATCAATTTAGCAGACACAAAAAACAAAGTAAATGATTATCTGAATCTACCTCATCCTCATCCTCATCATGGACTTCGGATTTTGATTTGTCAGACTCATCTTCTTCTGAAGGATTATTGCCCTCCTAATACGAGAAAATTAAAACGTAAATCAATTACAATATAAAAAAATTATGCAAGCAAGGAAAAGGTTCAAAATTTGTAGTCACCAATTTCCTATTGTAGGCTAGAATACTCCTATCGTACTCTTCTTTCTTCTTCTCTGCCTTGGCAACATAGGGAGCTTTCTCCTAAGAGATTAATTGAAGTGCAAATTGGATCACACGAATCACATTATGATAACAACAGCGCCAAAACCAAACATCAATCTTGAATTGAATACAACGACAACAACAACAATAATAATAATTTCTTTTTGCGAAAATTAGGGAGATAGATACTCACAGCATCGGACATCGATTTCCATTTGTCACCGCTAGCTTTACCGACCTAATTGATTTTTCACAGTAAATAAAGAATACGAAATCAAAAAAGAGAAAAAAAATAGCATTGAAATTTTTACAGGAGAACGAAAAAAAAACGATATAAAAAAATTATCACTCACAACGGAGACGGATTTGTTGTTCGGATGCTCCTTCTTGTACTGCTCTCTGAACTCAGCCCTGCAACAATCACGAATCGTTTATCGTCACAAACAAACTAAGAAATGACAATCAAAACGAAAACAGATTCGAAAAGGTTCAATCGAAGAAAAACAAAAAAAATGCATACATGAAAACAAAGAAAGCACTTGGAGGCCTCTTAGGCTTGTTCGGATCCTTAGCAGCTTTCTTCGACTGCTTCCTCCCGGTTCCAGCACCCTTGCGCTTCAACCTATACAACGAATCACAACAAAAACCAAAACAATCAACAACCACAACAAAACAAACAACACGGAATACGAAACGCAGAATGCAAGATCGGACGAATCAGATCTCAAACCCTAAAATTAAAATAAAATAAAAAACGCATGACAGATTAAAAGAAAATACCGGTTGTCAGCAACTACTGCATCAGCTTTGGCCTTAGGCATGGCGATTCCGCAGAGAATCGACGAAGCAAGTAGGGTTTTCTGAAAAGCACAAAGAGAAAGAACGAGAGCGTGGTTTAAGCGAGAGAGCGTGTTTTAAGCGAGAGAGCGTGTTGCGTTGTGATGTGTGCTTTGGGCGCGAGAGGGATAAGAAGGAAAGGGAAGAGGGGCAGTGTAGAGAAAACGCAAACAAAAATTAAATCGCGAAATAAATAAAAAACTTGAAGTTTGGGTTTACGCGGGATTTTGAAAATGTTTTGCTACGTCATCGATCCGTGTGCTCTGAAGCTATTGGCTATGGCCCTTGCTTTGGAATGGCTTGTGTTTTCTTTGTGTGTGTGTTTTGAAGGAGCATTGAATAACTTCTAAAGAGTGAAAGCTGTGTGCATGCTTTGGATGTGAATGATGTGTGTGACTGATTGAACGGAATGACCGTCTTAACCTTTCACGTGCTAGGGATTTTACCAATATGCCATGGAACTAGAATGAGCACGTCATGCGAAGTTGGCGAGGAGATATTTTATGACTATGAGGGTTCAATTGTAAATTCACTCTTTCTGATATTCTTAGTATGATTTTATTTTTTTGTGGATCAATGTTTGCCACGTTCATGAAAATTTTACTATTCACCAATTTTTTTACTTGCGAACGGTGTTATTTTTTAATTTATCATGGGAGTAAATTCACTACCTCATGTATAATGAATTCGATTTGTTGTGTGTCATATTTTTGGTAGATACCAAGTTCGTTACCTAATATAATGAATTCCATATCTATTTTTTTTAACTTGGTACTTGTTATCTATTATAAATGTGACACGTCAGCAAATCGAGTTCGTTACACTAGGTAGTGAACTTGCCCCGTGTCAGATTAGAAAATAACATTGTTCGTGTGTCATTCAGATAAAAAAATCAGTGAAGGCTCACATTTTGATAGGTCTTCGTCAATGTTTGCTGCTGGATCCATTTTGGGCTTTATATCATCATGTGATGTCCAAGAACCCAAACCTTAAAAAAATGAAATGTGGTATTGGTCATTTGGTTGTGTAGCAGCTTACTATTAAACAAAATGTCCTAAAAAAATTGAAATAATAATTTTTTACATGGCCTTAATCCTTGTTCTGGAATGAAACAATCATTTTCATCATATGTTGGTGTTTTTTCATAATAAAACAATAAGAGGGACGTTTTAAAATCGAAACCAAAGGACAAGAATAAAGTTCAATTATATTCTTCTAAAAATATTAATCACGAAGGATGATAGATTTTCGTTATTTTTATATTCTTTTATTCCACCTAATTTTAAAAGAATAAAATTATGTATTTAAGTGGAAATAATAATTGGCAAAATTAGTAAGTCAAAAGAAAAAATAAACTTCAGCACAATCTAAATTAGCTGCATATACATAAGAATTAATTACAACATATAATACAAAAGTTAAAAATAAAGTTTGGGAAAAGTGTGTATTATTTTAAAAGATGTAAAGTTATGTCATTTTAAATGAGAGAAAGAGGAAAGAGAGTAAACAAAATATATAAAGGTGTGGGTCTCACCTCTTTGTGAGAGTGAAAGGATATAAGTTGTGTCATTTAAAAGGACAAATACTTTTTCCATAAAGTAAATAGATAAAGTGAAA
Source organism: Gastrolobium villosum (assembly GCA_032173675.1). NCBI lineage: Eukaryota > Viridiplantae > Streptophyta > Magnoliopsida > Fabales > Fabaceae > Gastrolobium > Gastrolobium villosum. Next base: position 10,577 of record JAVKPL010001555.1, on the reverse strand, counting down.
TAATAAATTAAAAAAATAACACGCACATACATGCACACAAGCACACATACAACGATGATCTTTTAACTCCGGTATAAAATTAAGAATTCTTGTTCCTTATCTCAAGTCTTTAATCTTTATGGATCTAATGATTATAGTTTAATGTATTATATTTATTAATTAACTATTAATCCCAAATAAATTAAAGTCATCGTATGCATGGATATTAATAATTAAAATAAAGAGTAAGACTTCTTATGTTCACACTTGAGTTAAATGATCTTTTCATATTAATATGTATATATATATATATATATATATATATATGGGGGAAATATTACTCTCATTTTAAATTAATATTACAACAAGGTGCAAGTTTTGTCTTCCTCATCCAGATTGATGTCCATAGAAGAAAGTTGCGCACAAATAATATTAAATTCATTTAAATGAGTAGAGAAAGAATCACCTTCATTCATCCGCAGACTATATAGCCTCCTTCGTAGGAACGGGTTGTTCACGAGTGGCTTGCTCTGATAGAGACCTCTCAGCTTCGTCCAGAGATCCTTCACGGTCTTCTCATAAGTTATGTTCACCAGAACGTTATTTGCCCAGCATAACCAGATCAGACTTCGCGCATTTCGATCATCTCTGATCCACGCCTTTAACTCCTTCGACTCGCCTTCACCTGACGTTTCATCACCGATAGGTTTCGTTGGTACCGATGGCTTATCATCTTCGATCACGTACCACATGTCCCTGTCAATGAGCAGAGCCTCCATCTTCAGCTTCCATAACTCGAACCCTTTTCCTCCGAACTTTTCAACCTCGACTCGTGATTGGCCAGTCGACATCCTCTCCAAATCGATTTCGCGATTTTCTCTATGCAAAGAAAAAACCCCAGATCGCGAAATCCTAATCTGTCACAGGAACCCTGGACGCAGAACCAAAGCTTTGATACCAAATGTTGGAAATCAACCACACACAAATCAAAAATGAAAAGAAAAAGAGAGAGAGAATAGACACAATGATTTACCCTGGTTCACCCAATTTAGGCTACATCCAGCTTGTCTGTACTATATTCACCTCACCGCCACTCGTTACAAGGCAAATATAAATAGGATTAGAAAACCCTAACAACAGTTATTCATGGGCCCAAGCCCAAACTGCTAAGAAAATTACAATGAATCAAAGCAGGACCCCAGTTGCCTTTCTGCTGACCCCGACAACTAGGGTCATCATCAATATGCGAAGTATGATCTATACCCGACAAAAGGCAACAAGAACTGACTATATTATGCAAACATTATCAAGTCATCATTTGAAAGTCACCAAACTCAAAAAAAAAATAGATTACTGAATTTTGATTGTTGATCACTAGTGATACCAATACTTGCATGTTGCTTCAATAAGCTCATCTTATTGCTAGCGTAACGAGGTTCTAGAACACACATTACATAGGAATGTTCAAAAAAATCCATGTTTCCTCATCATGTGTCTACATTACTCCGGTCTACACTAAAAAAAAGCAATTAGCAACTAAATGAAATTATCACAAAAGTAAAGAATATTAAATTAATGTGTAAGACAAAAAGACCCTCATTGTCTTGAAGAAAAACTTATCGTGTGAAGTCTTTATTGTCCCAAACAAGCAACCAAACTCGCACCCATTCTGCAGGCTTGTACTTGAGCAACTCAACAAGTGTCAAACCCCCACCTCTTGGCAAAGGCCTAATTAGCTCCCTAACAAGCTTCACCTTATGATGAATTCAACCCACAAGATACATCATGTGATGAGCCTCAGATATAGTATAATAAATATCTTCCAGCACTTCTCGTGCATAAAAACCTTTCCACCATCGAGCTGAATCTTCGGTACTGTCTCATCCAAACAATGTGCATCTTGGTATAACCTCATCGAACTTTCCTTCCTCAATGAAAAATATGTGTGCCTCATGCCTTTGTTGTAACGCCCCGTCTGCAGCCAGTTAATTAACATTCATATGATAGTAAGCGATGTATGCTCAACTTAATTAATGTGGAAACAAACTAAATAAATTTTCTCTTTTTCCTTATGTATTGCAAACCTTTTTACTTCCATTGCCAAAATAAAACGGATAGCATTTCCTCTGTATTTTGGACTACTGGGGATAATTCTTACTATGATAATTTCAACCCGATTGACAGTTTAATATAATCCAGACATAAACCATATTACCCAGCCATCCATGGCATAGACTATCTCATAATCATACTCTCTCAAAATAATATCCATGATGTTACTTATATAATTACATCAAATAAACAAAAGAGATGCAATTAAATAAGTAACACAGACCTAAGCATGCATCAATAACAGCATATACAGACTATCGACATGACATAGACACTTCCAATGTTCTCCAAAAGAATAACATGGTATATATACATATCCAAAATAAAACCATGCTAAATACATATAACATAACAAGCTAATTCTGACTATCAGGTCATGTAATATCTCTCATCTGGCCTCTTGCCACGCGATGCCTCAGCACCATCAGCTCCTGTACCTGAAATGGTTATCCCCATAATGCGGGGTGAGATAATATAATTACCTCAGTAAGTTAGGGACCCTTGGAGGGCTCCTCCACCCCTAAACTCACTTCTGGTATAAACACAGTATAAAAATCCATGCATGCATCAGATTATGTACAACAATGCAGTGTGCAATAATATAATCCTACTGGCCAGAGAATATAACAAGTAAGCATTACGCAAGAAAACACCGTCTTGCAATATACCGTATGAGGAAACATTGTCTGATACTATGCATAAGGAAACACTGTCTTATGTCTCACACAAGGAAACACCGTCTTATGTGGCACACAAACATACATACATATACATGCAACATATAACATCATTTTCACATACCATATCAAACTACCATCCTCCCTCAGAGTCTGGTGGAACAAATGGGGGATTAACCCAAGGACCGAAAGCTTACCTGGCAAGCAGTGTCCTCCACTAATTCTCGCGTCCACAGCGTCACGATCTCTCACAAAGTCACAACCTAGTTCCAAGATGTCAAGACGATCGGTATTCCTATATACTAGTCTACCACATTTAATTTTCAAGACTACACATACAAGAAACCTACACTTGATTTTTTGTCTAATTTATCAAAGTGTCCTAAATAGCGATTTCATAATTTTTCCTTTTACGGGAACCAATCCCAAGAATGTTTAACAAAGGGAGCCATGTCCAAATCACTATCTAACTATCCATACCATGACTTACCTCAATATGAAAAATCCACAAATCTCCAACTCAAGCGAATGTGGATTCCAATCCGCGGAATTCGCTCAAAACAACGTTAGTATCAACTCTACAACATGAAAAATAATAACCAATCACTATTAATCTCCTAAAATATCAATTTTCTGATGGTCACTATTCATCATCACCCTAAATTCAAAAATTTCAAAAAAAAAAGAGTTTAAGAGTTGGAAACTCACCGCACAACACCCTAAAACGATTAGAGCAACTCCTTTCAGGCTTCCATGGAGTGGGAACCTCTCAAACAACCCAAACACACAACCCACAAAAATCTTTGGATGAGGATATCTCTCTTCACAATAAACCCCAACCGAAAATGAGTTATGATTTAGAAAAAGGAGAAGATTTGAAGCGGTTTTGGTTTTGGAACGGACGCATTTCGTTCAGAAATGAGAGAGTTATGGTTTTTTGAAAATTCTCAAGTTTTATGTCATGGAGGAGCTTTTGTCCACGAGAAAGAAGAAATAAGGGAGAAAGAGAGTGTTATGTTTACTTAAGTGATGTTGTTTGACTCACTGGGTATAAACTTATCTATCCTGCTCACTAAACTCTCATTCCCACTTTGTACACTAGTCCATAATATTTTTATGATAATATTTATAATTTTACTTTTCACTTTGGGGTAACTTTATTTACCCATATTTTTACCTCTTAACTGTCATTTTAACTCATTTTTCACCAAATGTAACTTTTTTTCTTTTTCTTCTACTTTCCTTATAATTATTCCTCAATAACATGATTAAAGTTATTAATTCATAATTAAATCCACAACTATATGTGAGGGTTGTTATATTTGTACACTCGGGATCCGCTCAATGCCTCGCTGGTACAACGGATTCTAACTCATAAGTACACACACATACATGCAGGATGCAGGCACACACACATACTACACACACAGAGGGAGGATATTTTAACTCCGGTTTAAATTTAAGAAGTCTTATTCCTCATCTTAGTCGTTGATTTTCATACATGTGATAATTATAATGTAATAAGTTATATTTATTAATTAACTATTAATCTCAAATAAACTATTGTCGCCGTATGCATGGAGATTAATGATTAAAATAAAGGGTAAAACAAATTATTCTTACTCTGGAATTAAAAAATCTTTCCATACGTGTGTATATATATATACACACACACATATATATAGGTTTTAATGTTTCTGCCGTGAATGTAGATAAGTTATCTACATTTACTCTCAATACGACGTCATTTTGGGTTGAAAATTTTTTAAAAATATAATGAGAAAAAATATTATAACCCTGAAATAAATAATAATTATAAAAATACATTGATTTTCACCCCAAAATGACGTCATTTTTTGCTCAATGTAGATAACTTATTTATGTTAATTGCAAAGAATGAACCATATATATATATATATATATATATATGGTTTATTATTTGTTATGTCATTGCATGGTCAAGTTAGTATTAAACTACGTCATTTTGTCTATTTACTTCCTTATATTAAATGATTCAACTTTGAATGGTTATGATTTTCTTTTTCTCTCTCTCTTCCTTTATCACCATTGTTCCACTTTTGTACTGTTATGATTTAGTGATTGGACAAATGCTTATATCCAGTGACTTGACACTCATATATTAGAAACTATTATCCCAGTTTGTGTGTATCTACTTTTTGACATGGTATCAGAGCAAAGTTCTAATCCTTTCTTCGTATTGTTCTTTTCTTCTTCAATGACCAACTCTGCTTATGAAAACTCGAACCCCCTTCATGTTCCCCAAAACATTATATACACAAAGATCCCAAATTGTATCTTGAAAGTTCTTATGCCTATGTCCAAAGAGATGCTCAACAACACCATACTCTAGGCAATCCTAAGGTCAGTGATGGTGCTGCCCTTCTCACACGTCCACATCGCTCAGGACCTTCTCCATCTTCTGGCCGCAACCGTAACAACAAGTCTTCGTACACCTGCTCTCATTATGGTGAGAAAGGCCACTCCGAACAACAAACGAACGAATGAATGGAAGAAACTATTATCCCAGTTTGTGTGTATCTACTTTTTGACTGTGCGTGTGTGCGCGCGTTTGTGTGAAATCAAAAATAAAGAGAAAAATCAAAGGAATGAATAAATTCACTATCAAACATGTAAAAACACCAAAATTTACGTTCACCAACCAGACTTCAAATTTTTTCAATGTAACAAACTTAGTAAAAGATACCAAGTATCATTTTTTTTTAGGATAAATCAACTGTGGGCAAACAAATTTTTCGTGTAGATAAAAAAAAGAGTGTGAATAATCGTTTTCCGATATAACATAAAATAAAGAATATAGTTTTACTAAGATAGGGAATAGATAAGAATTTGAACATAAATACTATTGTTTTGCAAAATTCTAACAGATTAAAATATATTGTTATGCAAATTAAATTTCAATATAATTTTTTCTTAGGTGGCTATTGTTGGGTATGCTCTTTTCACTAAGCCCAATGACTTTAGTGAGAGTGAGCCCAAAGACCAATTAACCCATGAAGCTTAGGGTTAGTGGGATTGGGCAGGGTTTATAAGCACCATTTTCTCCACTTGTGCCTCCTAGGGTTACGGACATCAGAAACATACCTAAGAGGCAGACGTTCATCGTCTGAACGAACGTCTGAACGGTTGCCCATATGACTCCCTGATCCCCTTGAGTCATAGCCTGGAAGATCAACCGTAGAGCAGATTTTGCGACCGTTCGTGGTGCGTTGCTGCAGATCGAGAGGCTAGAGAAGGAGAACTGAACGTGAGGAATTGTCACGCTTGCTTCTTCATCCCAGGTAATCAAAGCGGTGTTCTTCATTCCTCATCGCATCGGTACGATGCGCTTCCGCATTTCTGATGATATATACCTTTAATGGGTATCAGAGCCACGGATTGTGATGGGGATTTAGATCAGCTTTGATTTATTGATTTATTTTTGTGATTTTGAAAATATGGCACCTTTATTCTGTATCTGTTATTGATACTCCTGTTTTTAATTCTTTATAGTTCATTTTCATAAAAGTTTAGATTTTAATCGGTAAAAATGCTTTAATCCATGGTTAGGGTCTCTCGTGTATTTCTCGATTTGTAACAAGGAGGCTAATCCCATATGATTAGGTTTCCTCCTTGTTGTTTTTTTTTCAGAATTTTTGAGTATTTTTCAATATTTTGTAAAAATTCAAGATCGAGAAACCGCGAGGAAGATGCGCAGTCAGCACAGTCAGAGACTTTTAGTGGACTACCTGATCTCAGAATAGGGCGATCTATATATGGTTGGAAAGAGGATGGAAAGACGAACGCAGGGGTGGGTGGATCGCTTCCATCGGATCCTCCGCGCTCCTCCACAAGCAGCTTAGAGTGGCCGTCATTCTCTGGCAAAGAATGCGAGAGTGAGGGAGCGTCCGGCCACCGTTTTGTGCGTTTCCAGTGGCGGTGCACTCGTCTTTATATGGCGATCCTTCCCCTAGTGTTTGGGCCTGAGTTGACTTCGGGTGACGGCGCGACAGACCTGACGGCTAGGGTTCCTCTTTCGCGTCCTAGAGTTTCTCGCCAAAGGATTGGGTCTTTAGGCTTCTGAGCCCATGAAAACCTTAAAGGGTCTTGAGATAGATACTATGGGCTGGACGAAAGTTGAATTCCAAAGTTGTAATATATTTCTTTTTTTAAAAAAAAATAGGAAGGCCATGGATTAAAATAATTAGATTTTATTATTTAATGCTTTTATTGAATGGTACGAATTATATGTGCGATTAACATGATATTTGCAATAACATGTCATATAGGATAGGAAGGTGCCATATTGTTACATGATCACATGTTATACATGCATATTTACTATTATGTCATTACCGACTAGTATGATAGTTTATGCGCGTTGTTTTTTGATTTTAAAATATTCTGGTAAGATAAAATCATGATTATTATGATTTTAGAAACAAAATCTAGATTAATGGTTATATTAATTTCGAAAATTAATTTAATTATTATGATTTTGGTAAAATCTATAATAATCAAATTGATTATTTTTGGAGTTTAAAATCAGGACAATTGAATAAGAAAATTCCCTAAGAGAATTCTTTTATTTTGCGAGTAATTTGTGGGTCTACTAAAATGGTCATGTGTTAAACACACATTGCATAACATAATCATGTATCATGATTGTGTGAAGCACACGTTGCCTATCATGTCCGGATTTTAGGACCTTAATGATTTCAAAATTCTGATAAGCTCAGCGATGCACGTTCATAAGCTCGCGTGCTTACATAGTTTTTGAAATCAAACAAAGGAAACTCTCAATTAAATAATTCTTGGAAATTGGGAAATAATGCTTATGTTGAATAAAAGGAGATTTAAATTAAGAAATTAATTTAACCTTCAAGGGCAATATAGGACCATTAATAAAATAATCATGTGAAGCCCCATCGGATAAGCATGATTGGATTTTATTAGATTGGACCTAAATAATTATGGGAGGAGATTTAAATTAAGAAATTAGTTTAACCTCTGTTGCGTAATCGGCAAGTGTACCGATCGTTCCAAGTAATAAAAGTGATAAATAAGATCGTCTCCACAGGGATTGGAAAACAATTACTATTATAACCAGTCCTCTTAAGTTAGATGAATCGATTTGTGTTTCCACAAGATGGTAACTAATTGAAATGTAAAGACTTGTTTTTATGTTTTTACGAAAAAGACTTAAAATAAGTAAAAGAAATGTTTTTGTAGAAGAAGTGATGAAGAATACTGTAGCCAGGGTACATTCACCAATTGTTCCCAATTTTACTTTGGATTGATTCACAATACTTATCGAAATTAACAACTCAGACAAATTATCATCTTTTAGAAATAATTAGTTAGATCCCAATCCCTTGGTGATCTAACCCTTTACTTCAGTTGGAACCCTAATCCCTTAGTAATCCCGCCTGAAAATAAGCATTATGTAGATAAATTCCACGACTGCAATCCATACAAGTCTATTCCTAGAACATGCATAGAGCGTCATCTTTATCTCCTTTCAGGATCAGTATTCCAATATTCCTATTGCGAACCCTAATCCCCAGAATATCATCCCCTATTAGGTTGATCAGATCTAACAGAAATAATATCAATACGCGCAAGATAAAGATGAAATATATTAAAATCAATACATATAATGATTCAATCCTTGTAACAATTGTTCACAAAGGGATCATGCCCCTGACTACAGAAATAGATCTAGCCAATCAACATCATGATCGCTGATCTGATTTCAACATGAACTGAAAATAAAAATAGAAGAAGAAGATTACAAGAACGGAACGACGAACGGGAAGAATGCCCTCCTTCTCCAGCCGAATCTGCCCCTTTCTAGGTCTTGTGGTTCAAAGGTCGAGTCTCTTTTTATAAGAGACTTTGACCTAATTTGCAAAATTTGAATCTTCATCTTTTCGCGCCTCCCACGCGGACAGCGCCACTCCCGCGCTGTGAGCGTGGGAGATTCTGTCTATTTTTGCCCACCCGCGCTGATGGCGCGGATCTCACGCTCTCAGCGCGGGATCTTCTGCCAATTTTCTTCTTCCCACGCTCTGAGCGTCATTCCCACGCTGTGAGCGTGGGATTTTAGGTCTTCTTTGCCTTTTTTGCCTTCTTTTACTGCATCTTTCCTGATATTCCGACTTTGGACACTTTTAATCAGTTTTTCTGCCTTTCTTGCATTGATTAAGTCACTTTCTTCTTCTTTTCGTCTTGTTATTTCTTATATGCTGATCGCATATCAAATAATTCCCAGATTTGAACTTTGCTGTCCCTAGCAATGTACAAGACTAAATCCAGGAAACAATCAATTAATCCAACATAACATCGTACAGCCAATTGATAGATTATCACACTAAGCATGCTTGAATCAATGCAAAGAATTTTAACAATGCCTTTTATGAAAAGATCAGAATCTAGTTTGAACACCCCTCACCCAGATAATCATATAACGCTCAATACTCAAGTGTTTGGGGGAATGATAATCACTCAATCTATCACAGTAATAACATTATCATAAGCTTGCTCATACTCTCAAGTTCCTAAAGATGAGAAACATTTAACACATGCACAATTGATCAAAAGAACTTTACAGGTTATAACTTGGCCAGGCTAAAGGGTGGGAATTTATGGATAGTAGCTGAAGTAACAATGGGATTGAAAACTGATATTACACCTTCAACTTCTTTGCTTTACTCCACTAACATTCCCACAGAATTTCGGGAATTAATTCCTTTTCAGCCTCATTTTCTTTATATTCCTCCATTTTTCCTTTTTCTTTTTTTTTTCTTTTTTTAAGAGCACACTTCCTTTGCCTTGCTTTTTTTTTCTATTGATCTCTGTGGAGCTTATCTCATTTCCTTTATTTTTCATTCCAACGCATCAGTGATTCAATCTCAATTAAGGTAAGACAATCTGAATATGGCTAAGCAAAAATGATGAACAAAAGGGTCAGGCTCCAAGGTTAGCAATGGAAAATTTTTATTTGGTGTAGTATTTGGCCATGGCTTAACAAAATAAAATTTTCCTTAATCATTTTAATCAGTGCATGCATCTTTAGAGAAACTGAGCAAGTTCTGAAATGCTATCACAGTGAGGTCTCTCAGAATAAAATAAGTGTTTAAGCACAAAAACTCACCAGTTATGATGTTAGACTAGACTTCCAAAATAATCATTTAGGCATTATTAATCATTTAAGCATAAAAATTCAGACATACCAGTTGAAAGAAATTGCCTATACAATATCATGCCAGAAATTTATGCATCCAAAATTCAATCAAGCATATTTGAACCTGAGAATTGTTGTTGTTTCTTCTTTCTCTCTTTTTTTTTTTCAAAACAAGACGTCTTTTTTTTCATGGTGTATGGTGTAGTTCCACAATATTCATCAATCTCGCATTCAGCATGCTATGCGACAATTCCCAGATTTAGAATGTTGCTGTCCTCAGCAACAAACTATTCTAGATTTTAGCTAAGTCTGCCAGATGGAATACACACATACTTGTTAATTTCCAAAACAGAATAATCATGAAAATCAAAACAAAATAAAAATTGCAGCAAAAATATCTTTGTTCAACAATGTTTTCAAAATGTAAAACTAATTGTTTCAAGAAATTAAAAAGATGCACTAAATGACAATGAAAAAGTAAAACTCAAATGTCATCCATAAAATCATCAGCCTCCAAATCACCAAGCACATCATCATCATCAGCAGCAGAAGGCATAGATGAGCACTCGCCTGTGAGCAAGCACGTAGTCTAACGAAGGCAGCCA